>CAUYQU010039621.1:0-83505 GCA_963574635.1 Cheracebus regulus | reverse complement strand
TAGGGCGGGTCCGGATTCAAGGGGAAGGAATAAAACTCAACCTCTTAATGGAGGTGTGACATTGTCACCGTGTAGAAGGTCAATGGATGAACGATGCTGTGGCAAAAGAGTCTGCCACACCACCTCTTCCCAAGGTTACACCCAATAGCCACCTATACAAAGTCTCAAGTCTAAATTTTAAGCCCTCCACTCGCTATCCTTCCTGCTCCCTTAATTTTGTGTACCTAATTGAGCACTTTTTCAAAAATTTTTGAGACTCCAATCCCCATTGACTCTGTTTTTTTTGCTCATCATCTGATGTCCTCAGTATCCTCTTCATCCAGCTTTGGAGTCTAGGGTGCATCATTATGATGACTCCTTTGCAATTAAAATACCTTTGAGGCTTGTCTCCTCCCTCTTCTGTTTTTCACCTGGCAAAACTTCAACCCTGATTAAATGTCTGCCCACTTCATTCCTGCACCTGAGCTGCTTAGTGTTACGAGAGAAAACCTTACAGTCACATTGATTGGTATCATTTAAATCTGGAATTTCAGGTTAAGATGTCAGGTTAATATATGCATCTAATTTTATTCCCTCCAAAGCCTCACTCAAACTATAGCAAAGGGAGATGGATGGATGAGTAGGAAGATAGATAGATGAATAGATAGATAGATAGATGAATAGATAGATGAGACACATGAATACCCACAGCAAAAAAAAAAAAAAAGTATGAGAAAAACAGGAAAAGAACAACAAAATTTTGCAATCTGAAGGTAGATGGATGAATAGACATTTACATAGCAGAACAGAGACACATTATTAGCTGTCAGTGCAGAAAGCTGAGAACCAACCTGATTTACTGCAGAATCCTCAGTATATTCAGGAACTGGCGGAACTAGGTGCTTATAGATCTAAGAGTGAAGTGGGGTTAGGGGATGTCAGAATAAAGAGGTTTGGGAAATATAACGTAGACTCCTTCCCCCATTCCACTTAAATGATGTGGCTGCCCACCTCCACCCAAAGTGGCTGTCTCTCCCTCTCCAGCATGATTCTGGCAATTTAGTATTTGGACTCTGCTATCTGCCTTCCTCTATAGAAGCAATTGACAGTAAAGGAGTGGGCCAAATCCATGTACACAAATGCACTAAAGCAGATATTTCACTGCTCTGAAGACTGGAAGCCGAGGAGAGTATCGATTAAGTAATGTCTTAAGAACAGTGATCAGGAAAGAAGAGTCTGTACTTTCTCATGTCTCAGATCTGCAACAAGACCCTATATTCCTACTTTCAAAGTCTCACCACCAGAAAATTCTTCTTCATCTCTTATGACACCAATCTAAAGGCTAGTTTTTAATGTAAACTCAAGTTTCCAGGTGTACTGGGTTGAATAGTTCCCCACTCCCCAGCCTCCCATATTCAGGTCTATCTGGAACCTGTGAGTTTGGAATAGGGACTTTGCAGATGTAGTCAAGACGAGGTCATGCTGGATTGAAGTGGGTCCCGACTGCACTATGACTCATGTCCTTAGAAGAGGAGGCAAGTTTGGAGACAGAGACACCGACACACAGGGAGAATACCATGTGGCATGCGAGGCAGAGATGGTAGTTCTGCCACAGATAAGGACTGCCAGCAGCCACCAGAAGCTAGGAGAGCTGTATGGGACAGTTTCTCCCTCTGAATACTTAAGGAATCAATATACCGGCACCTTGACTGCAGACTGCTGGCTTCTTGACCTGTGAGAATATGACTCTGTTGTTTTAAGTCACCCAATTTGTAATATGTTAGGAAAGCCCTAGAATGTTAATTATGCCAGGCATCTCTAAGACATATACTGTCTAGTCAGGGATTGACTTCCCAGCCTGACTCAGAGAACAGCTACCCGTCTCTCCCAATGCCTTGACTCTGTGATTGCCATTTGCAGCCCATATTATATCTCCAGTTTCCTGTGCTCCATTCTTTTTTGGTTGACTTCTATATTTTGGTGCAGCATTGACATCTTTTATAGCCTGAATGAAAATGTCGGTGGGGCCTCCAGCTATATTCAACCTACCTAGTGAAACCAGCTCCCCAAATGCCAGTCACCTAGTTCAAGTCAGCCAGGCTGAGATAGCCTAGAGAACCAGTTTTCAGGAAACAATCTTCATTCTTTTAATATTATTAAAGTAGGGCAAATATTTGAATCATGCCAATACCTTTTTTCTAAGTCAACTCAAACATGCCTAACAAAACTTAGTGTTTCTGTGTCAGCTCAGGCCCTCCAGGAAACAGACACTAAGAACTGGACGTGCATTTCTGGGAGAAATGCCAGCGAAGGATAACGAGGAGAGGGAGCAGGAGTAAAGAAGGAGCAGGAGAGCCTCAAGCTGTGATGAGGATCTGACACCTGTAATGGAAGGGAGCTGGGTAGGAAGAGTGTCCGGACTGCAGTGCAGCTCTGTGAAATTCTCAGCCAGGCTAATGGGGAGTGTCAGAACAAAGACTGCCCATTAGAAGAGTTCATAGTAGGCCGGGCACAGTGGTTCACGCCTGTAATCCCAGTACTTTGACAGGCAGATCATGAGGTCAGGAGATCGAGACCATCCTGGCCAACATGATGAAACCCTGTCTCTACTAAAACACACGCGCACACACACACACACACACACACACACACAATTAGCCAGGCACAGTGGTGTGTGCCTGTAGTCCCAGCTACTCGGGAGGCTGAAGCAGCAGAACGGCTTGAATACCCAGGAGGCGGAGATTGCAATGAGCCGAGATCGCGCCACTGCACTCCAGCCTGGTGGCAGAGCAAGACTCTGTCTCAGAAAAAAGAAAGAGTTCCATAGTAGGCAAGAATGGCCCATATCTACTACTCCCACTAAGCTCAGTCATTGGAGAGGCTCAGGGAGTGTCACCTCAGCATGACACTCTGCTGGATTCTGAAGGTTCAGCAGCTGGAGGCTGTCTGCAAACTATACTCCTTGAATCAGGCTCTCTTAAAGGGATATCTAAGAGTGCATTCCTAGGGTTACTGCAATTTTCAAACATACAAGTACTGACATGTGAAGACTGCTGCCATTCAGATTTATCTCTTGGTTTTCTGAACAAGAATATAAATTTGAAATAAGTGGATTTTCTTCAGTCATAACAGGTTTATCATGTCTTTGTAGGAGCCTCATTTTCTTTGAAACATAGATATGTCATAAGAGTTTCTCAGCCCTTCCCAATGTCATTTTTATTTGGCATAAGATTTAATTATTAAACATGGTCAACTCTTTACCTATTATGGTAGGGAAGTACAGTGGTATAGATTATCCTAATTATTTGTTTTTAGCTTTAGAATATATTTTTTCTATGAAGCAATTTTTTTGTGATTAAAATATACCACATAAAAGAACATTAAATTGGTAAGACCACAGATAAGGACTGTTATAGGTGGCTAAAAAGAAGAAAAAATAGAATTTGCCATTTTAACCATGTTTTAAGTGTACAGTTCAGTGGCTTGAAGTACATTCACATGATGCAGGCATCACCACTGTCCATCACCAGAACTTTCAGTCATCCCAAACTGAAACTCTGTGTCCGTTAGACAATAACTCTTCGCTTCTTCCCAGCCCTTAGTAACCACTATTTGTGTCTCTATGAATTTGACTATTTTAAGTACCCCTTGTAAGTGGAATCATACAATATTTGTTATTTTGTGTCTGGTTTATTCCACTTAGCATAATGTTTTCAAGGTTCACAGGTGGTAGTGTGTATCAGAATTTATTCCTTTTAAAGGTGAATAATATTTCATTGTATGTAAAATTGTTTATTCATCTATTGGTGAACATTGGGTTGTTCCCATCTTTTGCTATTATGTATAATGCCACTGCCAACACTAGTGTACTAGAATATACTTTTGAACTAACAATTGAATGCATCTATTTTGCTTGGGCAACTTAAGGCATGCAAAAAAAAAATGTTTATCCCATAATAAATAATGGGCTAATTCTGGATATGCTGGTTAATTGTGCAGCATCCCATAATAAATGATGGGCTAACTCTGGATATGCTGGTTAATGGTGCAGCATCCTCATTCTGCCTTCCTTCTACTCCTTCCAGGTGCTTGATGAAATATACAACCACCCTCAGTGCCTGGCAAACAGGACTGGCCTCTTTCTATACTTAACTGATTTACCCCTTACCCATGCAAATGTTCTATTTCCATGGTGCTCCAAAAACTAAAGATTTGAAAAATCATTTTGGCCAGGAACCTAAATTATTTTTAGGCATAGAAACCCTCCTTTTTTTTTTTTTTTTTTTCCGAGACAGTGTCTTGCTCCGTCGCCCAGGCTGGAGTGCAGTGGCATGATCTCAGCTCACTGCAACCTCCACCTCCCGAGAAACCCTCTTCACATAAAATTTATATAGTGTGATAGGCTGAATAATTGAAATCAGTTCTTTCTTCACATATTCTCCATATTCTCCGCATGATCTCATGATGGCAAAACATACTTTCCTGCCCCTTGACTTTGGCCTTGGCTTTTAGGTCAATGGGATTCTGTGATGTGAACAGAGAACACGCTTTTGAGTGTGGCCTTGCTTTCTGGCACAGACCCTCAGACTAGAATAAGCCAAATGGACTCACGACCTGAAGCAGAGCCGCCCTCAGGTCTGCAGACCACAGGGTGCAATAAGTGCTTATTATTGTAAGCTACTGACATTTTTGTGGTTGTTTGTTAAGCAGCAATAGCTGACCAATACAGAAATTAATACCTAGAAGTGGCACTGGTTCTGGGATTGGGTGGTAAGCAGCAATGTTCTCTTCACAAAAGAGCAAGAAGTATCATGGAACAGGAAGGGCCTCTGAGAAAATAGAACCAAGAGCAATGGAGAAAAATGGACTTGAGAGTTCTATCCTCATGAAGCAGAATGAGTATCTACTAAGGAACATCCTTGCCTTAGGGTAGCGGGACCCCACTATGTTCATAAGAGCACAATACTTACCTAATGGGATTTCAGAATTGTTGTGGGCCAATGATTGTGATAGGCCTCCTAGTCTTTTTTTGCTTTTTCTTTTCCTTTTTTTTTGAGAGAGGATCTCACTCTGTCACCCAGGGTGGAGTGCAGTGGCACAATCTCAGCTCACTGCAACCTCTGCCCCCTGGTTCAAGTGATTCTCATGCCTCAGCCTCCTGAGTAGCTGGGACTACAGGTGCACACAATCATACCCAGCTAATTTTCTTTTTTCTTTTTTTTTGTAGAGCTGGGGTTTTGCCATGTTGTCCAGGCTGGTCACAACTCCTGAACTCAAACAATCTGCCCCACTCAGCCTCCCAAAGTGTGAAGATTACACCCAGCCCAGTCTTTACTTTTTCAAATGGGAGTATTTATTGCAGTTATCCTGTTCCTGTTCCACCATTGTACATTAAATATACTAATTACTGCTAATTAATTATCTATTGCTAGGTAACATCCCTAAGGTTTAGTCATTTAAAACAACAGAACACATATTTATTATCTCATGGTTTCTGTGGGGCAGAATTCCAGGCACAGCTGAACTGGATTCTCTGATTTAGGGTCTGTCATAAGGCTTTGTTCAAGTCATCAGCCAGGGCTTGGGGTTCATCTGAAGGTTTGACTGGGGGAGGATCCACTCCCAAGCTCACTTAGCCTCAGTCTAACACCCATCAAGGAACTGAATCCTGGCAATTCCTTGCTAGCTGTTGGCCAGAAGTCACCTTCAGTTCCTTACCATGTGAGCCTCCTTAGCATGGTAGCTTGCTTTATCAAAGCCAGCAAAAGAGACAGAGTCTGCTAGCAAGATGGAAGTCACTCTTATGTAACCTATTCACAGAAGTGACATCCCTCGATGCTGCCACATTCTAGAATCAAGTTACTTATAGGAAGGAGATAACACAAGGCCACAAATACCAGTAGGCAGGGACCATTGGGACCATCTTAGAAGGTGCCTACCATAAGTATGTAGGAGGTAGATAATTTCTGTTCAGCTTATAGGACTTTGGATCTAAGTAGTAGCATTTGGAATTACAGATCACAAAGATCATAGGCTTTTGGCAGATGCCATGATTGGATGAAATCTTGGGGTTGGGGAGAGATGTCACAAGATGGGAATGGGGCAGTTTTGCATGTGGGAGGGATATGAATAGTTGTAATCAAGGAAATAATTGTAGGCCAGGCATAGTGATTCACACCTGTAATCCCAGCACTTTGGGAGGCCGAGATGGGAGGACTGCTTGAGCTCAGGAGTTCAAGACCAGCCTGGGCAACATAGAGCCTGTCTCTACAAAAAGTAAAAAAAAAAAAAAGAAAAAAATTAGCCCGGCTTGGTAGCACATGCATATGGTTCCAGCTTCTCAGGAGGCTGAGGCAGGAGTATTACTTGAGCCCAGGAGGTTGAAGTTGAAGTGAGCCATGATCATACCACTGCACTCCATCCTGGGCAACAGAGCAAGACCCTATCTCAGAAGAAAATTATTGTGATAGATTGAATTATTTATCCCAATTCTTCATCTCCCTGTAGTAATATCCTTTCTATGGTCTCATAGTAGATAGGATATAGTAACCTCACCACTATGGTACTCATTATTTCTATAGTTGATGTAAGTTAGAGATATAAGTAAGTTCAGGAAAGGTTTGGATGAATCTCTGAATGGTAGATTCAGATTTGACTATTAAAGGAAACCAGGGAGTTTGAAATATATCCCAAAACTTCTGAGGTCAACATTAATGGAGTACTATGAAACTTGGAAACCACAGGCTGGTTAGACCATTGGGCTGACCCAGTATTGCATTTCTTATATTCATATCATTTGGTTTTTAAAAATAAATACACATTTTAGTATAAATTCCTAAGGGAAACATGTAGTTTATTTGAAAAGACTATAACATTTTTTCATGTTTCTTTTAAACTAATTACAAAGAACTAGATGCTCTGAGCCAAAGGAGATAGGAAAGGAAAATTCTACAAAAGAATGTGTCTTATTTTAAGTTCTCATACCAGCACTCTACATGTGGGAGATGGAAAACAAGATTTTGAACATAGGTTCTCAGCTTCCAGGTAAGCAACTGTACGAATCCTGAAATTGTCCTGTGACAGATGAAATCTTTAGAAACCAAAAAGTGGCTAAGATTACTACCATTTTCTTCACAAAATTGCCTCTCTGAAAAAACAATCCAACTGTTTTACCATACTCTATAAGTCCCAAATCATTATGGTTTGGGAAAAATGCACATGAGACTATGATAGCAATAATTACTTCAAATGAATGAATAAAAGAAAGCAAGATACTGTGTTTTTTCCAGGCAACACTTAAATGCAGAATCTTTCATTTTAGATGCAGTAAATACCACAGAAGCCAGTAGATAAAGAGGATGTCCCAACTCTCAAAACCATACCAAAAGGAGTGGGAATTCCACTCAGGCAGGCAGCTGAGACAAGGATTGTGGGTAAATGCTACCATCTTTATTGGTTGGAAATAATGCTATGTCTGAGGTATACTGCTGCACAACTGTCTTTTAGATATATTTAGCAATGCCCAATATACTAGTAAATTTTTAAAATAGAGCCACAAAATGGATGACAATTTAAGGTAATCCCCTATAATTTTGTCTACAAAAAAAATCTGGTCCATTAGTCATTTCAATCTTTGTTAACACCTCTCTTTTTCCCACTCAGCCTCTGGTGTGGATCTTAACAAAATTTGAAGGGACTAACGGACCAGAAAAAGTCCTGGAAAATCTATCAAGTGCATAGTCTTATCAGCCTCCATGTAACCTAATGTACATGTCACTTGATAGGTGTGGATGCAAGAACTAGAAGAACCAGAGGAGGCATTATTCCACAAAGAGCAAGAAAGAGAGTGATTATAAAGTTGGATCCTCCGGTAAACCAGAGATAAAGTCTTACTGATGTGAGGCGAATTAATGTTAACATGGCTAAATCCTAATGATTCTCTAAGATTGTCTCAGGAGGTAGGAAGTTAGTCACAGCTGTTTGCAATGTAGACTGGATGACCACTTGAGAAGAGGCTGTAAGGTTCAAGAAGACTCCACAAAAGCTCCATGGTTATTAATGGGAAATGGACATAGAACTCAGCAGTAACTAAGAACTCTAGATAAGATCAGGCTTGCTCATCCTTCCAGGACCCTTGGGTATATTTTGGCTTTGTTTCTTCCCCGCTGCCCCAAGACAGAGACCACCTTCTGCTTTCACTGGGGTGCTGCTTCAAGCATATCCAGATAGCTCCAAGTCAAGGGCCAGGAAAGTGAGGCCCAGAGAGAGCAAGACGTTCTCTCACCCACCTCTGTAAGGGCCTGTTTGTCAAGTTTATTTCCTATTCCAGTGCTGTCTTCCTCCATATGAAAGACAGAGACTCTTCACAGAAGTGTGGCCCTGTCCTGGGGCCTGAACAGGGCATGCCTGTTAGAATAAAACACTGCAGTCTTCACATCTGTTAAAGAAGATAGAGACATGGGCTCATTTCCTTCTACTCTCCCAATGCCATGACTGCTTCTCTCTACCTTCCACCACAGAATCTCTGTGCGGTCAGTTTATACTTGGCATTAGTGAATGTGCCAAGTTGCCACATACCTTCATGCTGTTTCTACTGCTGTCACCTTCCTCCCTATCATCTCTCCATCTATCTAAATTCTACACAAAATGCTTTCCCTAGAATAGACCAGATTCAGTGTTTTAAAATAATTGTGGGAATATATGGAAAAGATTACCTACTATTTTCTCTAATGAAACTTGGCTGATAGTTATTAGAGAGAGTTTTCTGAAGGACACTGTAAACCCCTGATTAATCAGGGAGCTTTCAGTTCCTAGGGAATATGTAAAATGTCTACACAACCAAATGTTGCCTATAAAACCCTAAAATACATTACGTAGTCTTCTGGCCCCAAAACATTTCCTGCTTTTTAAAATAGAGAATACTGACAGGATTTAAAGTTTTCCTTGATGACTCAGGGCCACCATTATGAAAAACAATTTTGTAATGATGTGATTTCCCAGGAATTATTAAGGTGGGTAGAGCTGCTAGCTCCTACCCAGTAGTCCCAGACCATTTGTGCTCTTTGAATATTTTAACTTGTTACCTATAACCCCTTTGCTATCAGCTGATAGTTTTAACTTATCCTAATATACCTACTTCTGGTAATTTCCTCCTTGTCTAACAGGTTGCTCTTCATCTAATTGTGGGAGCTTTATGCCTATGTACAAAATGACCATCAGTAACTATCCTTCTTTAGTTCTTTGGTTTGCTTTAAATATTTTTCCATCTCTATTCTCTAAATTGTGGTCTTTATTGGTATCGGTGTCCTTTTCTGCTTCTAATTTATAAGCCTGTTTTACAATCATCTGGAAAAGGCTTTGAGGATAATTTTGTAGAATTGTAGAACAATGCATGAGTTTTGGGATATCTGTTTTCTATTTCACAGCCTTTGTCCCTTATTTTCAGAACCACAGCTGTGTCTCATGTCAAAGGTTGTTAATTTTATTTCATTCTATTTATTTAAAATTAAAGGTTTTAGAAAAGAAGATAAAACTGCCGGGTGTGGTGGCTCACCCCTACAATCCAAGCACTTTGGAGGCCAAGGCAGGTGGATCACCTGAGGTCAGGAGTTCAAGACCAGCTTGACCAACATGGTGAAACCTCGTCTTTGTTTTAAGAAAAAAAAATTTTTTTAAGTAATATCTTTTTTAATTAAAAAATAAGATAAAACTAACAAGAAAATTGATTTTTTTTTAAAGATGGGGTTTCACCATGTTGGTCACACTGGTCTTAAACTCCCGACCTCAGGTGATCCACCTGCATTGGCCTCCAAAGTGCTTAGATTACAGGCGTGAGCCACCGCGCCCAGCCAGAAAATTGATATTTTTTAAAGCAACTTTAAAGAGTGTCCTGATACAATCTCCTGGACCTTAAGTATCTAAGTAAATAGGCAAATGGATATGAATTAATCAATTACTTCTGCTTTGAAACCAATTCACATACTTTGTAGATTAATCTCCTAGGGAGTCATGGTATACGTTCTTAATAAACTGTCAATGATGGGGATTGAGTTTTACTTATTTTTGTATCTTCTTTTGTGCCAGCACACTATCAAAAACTTAGAGAATACTCATCAATATTTATTGATTGTATTTAGTTGATTCAGTGGCTATCATTTTACAAGATCTTCTGTCAACAGAGAAAGAGAAAATGTTCTGCCAACTCTGATCCCCAAGGAAGGAAGCAGACATTTTTAGCAATGAGATTGGTACAAATAATCTCCTGGATTTCCTTCCCTTTCACGCCTCCTTTTCCACACCCTCTTCACCTCACCCCCTCATCTCTGCCATCCCACAACACCGCAAGCTTTCTGCCTAAATGATGTGTCACCACATTTTGTTTTAGAGACTTAACAGAAATAAAAAGATCATGCTACGTGAACAGATTTTACACATCCAGATTTCACGTTTTCACCTGAGTCTAGTGAAGTTTCTAGAAAAGAGCTGGTAATTTTCTAGAAAAGAGCCAGTTGCTGGGCCCATGTCTCCATGACTAGCATTTTGCTGGCCTATGGGGCAGGGACAGGGGAAGTGACTGTGTATGACTTTAAAGGATGTCTCATTATTTCATGTTAACTGGGCTCTCTTCTCTGCTGGCACAAACCTTGGAGTGTTCACTATATTCATTACAACCAGGAAAGAATCCCTTGAGTCTAAAGGCTGTGGAAAGTTTGAGGAAACTGAAGAGGGGAGGGCCGAGAATTCTATTCTCATTTTGAGCATTCTGGTTCTTTCATGAATTAATGTCCACTGCTTTCCTGCTCTTGAGTACTTTTCCTTCCATCAGTTCTAGATATTGTTTACCCAAGTGTTGACAGGCAGCTTTTTTCTCAAGGGTACTAAAAAGATGGTTACATTGAAGCTAAGCATTTGGCTGTCTGTTCAATACCACAAAAAGCACACGAGGAATGCCTCTTAATCAAATTTGTCCTCACAAAGAGATAATCTCTGCTCCTTGGTTTGAGAACCACTCATATGCCCCATTGTCATAGCAAACCATGGCTTGTTAAACGTTTCTGTGTATATATATACAAAACAGTGTCACTCAAACACAGTGAGTATCACACTGTCCACACAGTAAAACCTTCATTAGTTCCATCTGTGTTTCTTCTAGCCTAAGTGCTGCAGATTAAACTGAAATATGACTGGTGAAATCGTTCTACTATTTACCTAAAGAAGAAAACACAAGCAATGCAAGCTATGAAAGAAGCTCAGCTAGACTCAGAGTTCTACCATGGGTCAGGCTTCTTACATATACTCTTGTGGGGAAGTTGTAGGGAGTTACTCATTTACTTACCTACTAGGACTTCAGAACAGAGAGGCAGGATTGTTCCGTGCCGTGCTAATTCCAAGTTGTACTTAAAATGAAACAGCAACAACAATAGAAGCATTTTTGAGAGTTCATGTACAGTTTATTGGCACTGATAAAAGGTGTTTGCTGCATCCTACTCATTTTTCTGACCTCAACTTCCGCTTTATGAGCCTGGTTCCCCAGGAGGTAGGGTTGAGTGAGCCACAGCACACCCTGTTCTTGTGAACTTGAAAGTGGCTTTAACTATAAGGTCATAACTTCTGGATGGGTATTCTGGCTCCATCAAATTTGTAAGTTTTTTTTTCCCAATAGGAATAGTGTTCAAAATTATTTCTGTTTTTGGCAAAGGCAGTATCTCCTCTCTTGATTTAAACCTATTACCCTTATTAGAATGATACAGAAAGTACAAAAGCATACAATTCTCTACCTTAGGTTTATTAACTCTATGTCTCTGATATTTACTGGTTAATTCTTTAGAATCGATTACCTCTGGTGAATAATTTATCAGTAACCTTTCAAAAATTATTTTCTAAAAGGCACTGAATAGTATTATCCATTTTTAAAAATGTTATTTTCTCACCGTACTTTTAGGGTGTTTTGGTGTATAAAAACCAGGAAAAAACATATAAATACTATTTTTCCCTCTTAGAGTGGGTACCTCTTAAACAATGAGTAAATGACTGGTAAGATAATTTTTATCCCCCCTCATATAGTCTACTTTTAAATTATTTTTATTTAGTTATTTAAAATCTTAATTTATTTAGAATTTATGTACTAATTTCAGTATAAAATGAAGCAGCTTCTAAAAGTACTACCTTGAATTAAATAAATGCTGGGTCAAAGTGTTATTTATTCACTAGAATTCCTTCTACCTGGCTCCTTTGGGACTCTAGTATATAAGCACCCAAATATTCCAGAACCCCTGTCTCTAGCCGATGAGCTATTATTACGGCCTCACAGCGTGTAGCCTATACCTGGAAATGCAGCTTCCAGCTGGTCTCTATCTCCCCATCTCTCTTATCCCACTTCCTGCCTCCATGTCTTTCAAGCCCCAGTGTGGATAAACAAGATTTCCTGATAGGCAGCAGTCACTAATGGGCACTTCCATCATAGTCGTCCTTAAAGGAAAGAAGTAGAATGGACAGCAAACAGTGATTTTCTAAGCAGGCATTCTATTTTCAACTTTTCCTATGAATTGGACTTCTTTTCAGTTTTTCCTGGTCTTCTCATTTGAGTTGGTGCGTGTTCTAATATTCTCAAAATAGCTTGTCTTGAAATCTTGCCTTCAGTTTTGTATAGAACCCAGAAGGAGAATGGTGCGTTTCTGAAATGCCAAATAACTTGGTGTTATATTGTCACAAACAGAACATTTATTGGGAGCAAAGTATTACCACAGTTAAATACTCTCCAGATGCCTGTTTTGCCACCAGAGTATAAACAGATATTTTCCAATCTGTATTTACTTCTGCAAACTGCAAGCCATAAGAAATATTATATAAGCAAGTATTAAAAGATTCTCACTTTTAACTGTGGACGACCAGTATTTTTGCCTTGTTTAGAGTGGCTAAGAGGGATGACAGCCTGGCCTGTCACTCCTGGAAACTCTGTTGATTGGCTGGACGGCCTGGAAGTTGGCCGGACTGCTTTGTGGGACTTGCCATCCCTGGACACATGCCTTGTTCTCCAGAGGCTTAGAGAAAAAAATGATAAATAAGAAACAAATAGAAATGCTCAAACATTTCAATTAGCAGAATCCACTATGGGCATCATCTCTGATCATGTCTAGATTCTATCAATCCTTTGAACAAGAGCGTCCCACTTGAACCTTCCAGGGGCTTCTTGAAAATCATTGTGGACATAACATTCCAGCGGGCACTCTTCTCCTCTCAGGACCAGGACAGGGGTGAACTAGCACAGCCCCTGACCTCATAGAACTTATAGCTCAGTGGGAAAACATATTATATACCCTCAAAAAGAAATAGGTATGTATGAATGCAGTAAGTTTCAGAAAGAAATTGTTCTGTCTGCATGAGAATATAACTGAGTTACTTGGTTTAGACTGGAGGATTCAGGGAAAGCCTTTGCAAAGAGGTGTTTGGCAAGTTGGGGATGGGGTAGGGAGGGGGGTAGCATCTAGACAGAGGGCTTGTCAGACGTGAAGACCCAAAGGTGTGTGAGAGCGTGTCCAGTTAAAGGGACTGGGAAAAAAAATAAACAGTAAAACATCAATGTGCAGAACCTTCAGGATTATCATGCAACTAATATTTTTTTCAGAAGGTCAATAATGATTATATTTACAAATTTGACAACTTTGAAACCACATCTTTGAAGATAATGAACAAATTTTAAATTTAACAGTTAATGCAACAAAATTATCACTTGGTTAGAGATGATCTAAAAATATATCTGGCTGGGCATGATGGCTCACGCCTGTAATCCCAGCACTTTGGGAGGCCAAGGTGGGCGGGTCACCTGAGGTCAGGAGTTTGAGACCAGCCTGACCAACATGGTGAAACCCCATCTCTACTAAAAAGAAAAAAAGTTAGCCAGACGTGGTGGTACGTAGCTGTAATCCCAGCTACTCGGGAGGCTGAGGTAGGAGAATTGCTTGAACCCGGGAGACAGAGGTTGCAGGGAGCCAAGAGTGCACCACTGCACTCCAGTGTGGCTGGCACAGCAAGATTCCCTCTCAAGAAAAAGTAAAAATATTTCTGTGGGTTGTATCAATCGGGCATTGATTTCAACTGCATGTAACAGAAAACCCAACAGCAGTGGGTCATGCCACAGAGGGGTTTCTTTATTTCACACCACTACGAATTAACCAGTGGGTGGTTGTTTAGTGGCTCAAGATCCCTTTGACTCTCTGGACCTTTTAGGTGAGTGTAGCAAAAAGCATTTCCACCCATAGAGTAGGCTAAAAAACCCTGGGTTGCAAAAACACCTAATTGCCCATCCAATATCCAACCTCCCCTTTTCCCTGATTTATAGATCCCAATTTTGATAATCAGCTTTAAAAAAACTCCCCACAGGGGCTCATGCCTTTAATCTCAGAGCTTTGGGAGGCCAAGACCAGAGGATCACTTGAGCCTAGGAGTTGGAGGTTGCAGTGAGCTGTGATGGCACCATTGCACTCCAGCATGGGTAACAGAACAAAACTCTGTCTCTAAAACTGCACTCCTGCATGGGCAACAGAATGAAACCCTGTCTCTAAAATTTATTTACGCATTTATGTATGTATGTATTTATTTTTGAGACAGTGTCTCAATCTGTTGCCTAGGCTGAAGTGCAGTGGTGGGATCTTGGCTCATTGCAACCTTTGCCTCCTGGGTTCAAGTGATTCTCCTGCCTCAGCCTCCCAAGTAGCTGGGATTACAGGCGTGTACCACCTCGCCTGGCTAATTTTTGTGTTTTTTAGTAGAGACGGGCTTTTGCCATGTTGGACAGGTTGGTCTTCAACTCCTGGCCTGAAGTGATCTACCCTCCTTTACCTCACAAAGTGCCGGGATTATAGGCGTGAGCCACTGTGCCTGACTTGTCTCTAATGTTTTTTTAATTTTAATAACAAATAAATTTTAACAACCTCCCCATCTTCTCTGATAACCTGGAATGGCCATGTGACACTGTTCTGGCCAATAAAATATATAAGAAGTCTGTTGGCTGGCAAGTTCTAGGGTTTTCTGTTCTGACATACACATTACTCCTAAGTTTTGTGTCCTGCCCTTGCCTGGAAAGTTGGGGACAGTGACCGGAGCCAGAGTAGCCATGCTGCAGTAAAGACTTTGGGGCATGTGTTCATCATCCTCTAAGGCCCTGAAAGTCTAGAGGAGTCAGTTGCATTGTTAACTGTACTTAAATCAAAATGAATCTTGTCCTTGTGATGAACGTGTTCCAATTACATTCAAGTCGTGGAAGTTGTATGATTCAAAATAGAGTCATTTGTGTCAAACTATGGCCATTGGGCTCAGAGGACGCCATAAAGGGAGGGCTCTCACATATGATTTGCCTGAGTGCAGGAACTATCACAAGAATTTTTTCAAACTGCAGCTAGCAGCACAAGGAGAGATAGCCACTTATACAAGAATATTTGCCTGTTTTAAAAACTGTCTCACAAGCCCAATCAAAAAACGATAAGGGTGGCTCGTACCTGTAATTCCAGCACTTTGGGAGGCTGAGGCAGGCAGATCTCCTGAAGTCAGGAGTTCGAGACCAGCCTGGCCAACATGGTGAAACCCTGCCTCTAACAGAAATGCAAACAAAAATTAGCTGGGCATGGTGGTATGTGCCTGTAATCCCAGCTACTCGGGAGGCTGATGCAGGAGAATTGCTTGAACCTGGGAGGCAGAGGTTGCAGTGAGCTGAGATCATGCCACTGCATGCCAACCTGGCAAAACACTCCAACCTGGCGAAAGAGTGAGACTCTGTCTCAATAAAAAACCCAAAACAAACAAAAACCTACATGCGCCTAACTACAACTCCAAGGTTACAAGTTCTACCTAGCAACTATTAACATTCACCAATCAGAACTCACCAGCTCTTGTAAGACGCTGCTAGTGCCAATAAGCTTTCTTTCAAAACAACTTGTGTAAACCTCCTCTTTCCCCAGTGAATCCTAATCAGTTCCTTTGTCTTCTGTACATGTCAGAAGCTACCCTGATCTGTGTGTATGTATGTCCCGGACTGCAATCCTACTTCTTGCCTATTATTCCCAAATAAAACCTTTATACTTAGAGATTCATTTCTCCATATTTTTCATGTTGACAATGTTTTACACAGGTTTGTTTGCTTTAGGGCAATGCTCTGTTTCATAAAGCTGGAGCATCTGACCTGTTCTCTTCCCCGGTTGAAAGGCAGACAGTCACGTGTTGGCTTCTGCAGACTGCCTGCTGTAGCTTTGGAGTAAAAGAATACCAAGAAATAAACTTCCTAAATGATTTAAACAATCCAAGATGTAGGCCATTTTCAGGTCATTTATTGTACTTGTAATTTTAGAATTCAAGATCAGCTTTGTGCCTCAGTATTTTCTGAGAACTTTGTTTAATTCCATATCCTGGGTTCAGCTTGAGAAACCAAGGAAATGGTTGGGTCTGAGTGGTGGGAAGCATGAAAAAGGCATAGCTGGAACAGGCATCTGGAATACCATGACTCACATCCTTTATGTTTTTTTAAAATTTTTTGAGACTAAGTCTGGCTCTATTTCCTGAGCTGGAGTGCAGTGATGCAATCTTGGCTCACTGCAACCTCCACCTTCCAGGCTCAAGCCATCCTCCTACCTCAGCCTCCCAAGTAGCTGGGACTTTAGGTGCATACCACCATGCCCAGCTGTATTTTTTGTAGAGATGGGGTTTTGCCATGTTGCCCAGGCTGGTCTCGAACTTGTGAGCTCAAGCCATCTGCCCGCCTCAGCCTCTCAAAAGCACTGGGATTACAGATGTGAGCCACCGCACGCAGCATGACTCACATCTTTGTGTCCTCATATATCATTTCAGCCATGTCAGGGTTGACAGTTCTGTGTAGGTTTTGGTACATTTTGTGCTGACTATGACCCTGGTACATATACCCTATGTGGTGGCCAGCCCACATGATGGCCCCAATTGTTTCCACTTCCTGGCATTCCCATTCTTGTGTAGTCCCTTCCCACATTTCACTGGGGTGGGTTTATATGTCCAATAGCATAAATACTATTGATGAGGTCAAAAAAGACGTGGCTTCTGCCATGCTCTCTCTTGGATCATCGGTTCTTTGAGAAGCTAGCTGCCACACAGTAAGGACACTCAAACAGCTCTATGGAGAGGCCTTTGTGACGGTAAATAAGGCCTGTTGCCAACAGCCAGCGAGGAAGCTGCCGTGTGTGGGCTCTCTTAGAAGCATGAGTCAAGTCACAGTCAAGCCCTCTGGTGATGGAATCTTGGGTTGATGTCCTGACTGCAGCATCATGAGGGACCCTGATACAGAGTTTCTCAGCTGCTCCGGCATCCAGGCTCACAGAAACTGTGGAGGAATCATTGTGAGTTTAAGCCACTAAATTCTGGGGTGTTTTTTTTTTCCCCCTGCAGCAATGGATAGCTAACACATCATGTATTTTTGTTTTCTATACTGGGTCACCACAGATACTAGGAGGGTTGGCTTCGCCCAAGCATATGCATAGATCTGGAAGTTAATACTCCTGGGAATAATCTTTGACCCACAGGAAGGGAACTGATGACTCCATGGACCTGCTTCCTATCTTTCAAGAGAACAGTTCTGGAAGGCATTAAACGGGCTTCTCAGGTGGTCCCGGCAGAATCAAGCCCTTGTTTCCTGCAGTAGTGCATTTCCCTGCCTTGCCATCTCACTCTCCCTGCTCTCCCTCTGTCCTCTGCCCTAGGACCACCTCCAAAATTATCTATCTGTACATAAGCGCTGCCATCAAGCTCTTCCTTCAGAGAAAACCAAGCTAAGGCAATAAGAGTATGACAAAATGCCTGCAAGAAGGAAGAAAGGAGAACGTGAATATTGGACATAATGGATGAGAGCAGCAGGCTGAGCCGAGCTTAAGTGAAATATACAAATAAGAAGCTCATTTTATTGGAGGACTTCTCTAGCAGTGTGATCATAAATTATTTTTTCTTTTCCTTCTCTTTTAAATAAAATGTGAGTGTTTTACATGGTGTCAGCTTTGAAAGTTTCCTAATTAGGCGTTTACATGCCAGGAGCCTTTCTCCTGGCATTAATGAGGAATAAAATAGCTTCTGAGAAAAAAAGGTAAATTGTGCATATACCACTCCTCCATTCTCAAAAAAAAAAAAAAAAAAAGAAAGCTCATTCTCCATAGGCATGATTGCCAAGTTCAGGCACAGTTGAGAAGTTGTCGAGGGCTTTGGTGTCCCCAAAGAGAGTGTCCCTACCTGCCAGCCTGCCAGCTTGTCTGCTAGAATAGTGAGGGCTCACTGGAGGAATACTTTCTTAAGGAGAAGGAATTAAAACTTCTTTTACTGTGTTGGGGCATTGTTGGTCTCTGCCCACATAAAATAGTCTCATATAAGGAATGTTTTAGGAGGAACAGTGGAGTCATTTCAATTTCTCACCAGCCATGGAGCTCCAGGAGGGTGAGAGACCTAGGCAGCTCTTTTAACAGGTGTTTTGGGGTTTTTTGTGGTCTCTTATTGATGAAAGGAATTGTCATTATACACTAGATTTTCTTTTTCTTAATCCAAATAGTTATCTTGCATTAGCCTAATTATATCAACCATTTGAAATCTGCAGTCTTAAGGTGATATCACCTTAAAGTCAGGTGACATCAAAAATTAAGAGAGCTATAATGGGCTGGTTCCTTTGGCTATGATGCCATTCTTGACCTGCCTGAGAGATGGTTGACAAGGCGAAGGCAGAAAGATTCAGTCCAAGTCCAAGTTCAAGTTCGTTTCTAACAGCCTGAAACCCAGGCTTACATGGCATCCAGTTACTTTTTGTAGCCTCCAGACCCCCTGACAAATTCAAATTCAGAGATGTGGTGAAGATAAAATCTATTCTGGTCATGGGCACAGTTTTACAATAAATCTGAGCTTCAACATGAGAAGTACAAATGAGAGAAAATCAAGTGGGAACTGGACAGAAATCTGAAACACAACAGAGGATAGTAGACACTGGAATCACAGGAGCTGAAAACCTAGGGAAGGGCTGTAGGTCATTCATTCAACATTTTGAATACCTGCTCGGTGCCTTGTTCTGCACTGCATATGTGAAGATGACAGCACAAACCCTATCCTTAAGGAGCTCCATCCAGTGAGAAATATGACTTTGGTTTTTAAATGAGATTCCTAGCCAGTGTCATTTTTGACATTTTTGCAGTGGGATATTTGCAGACAAAGACTCTCCTTAAAGTCAGAGATTGATGTAATCATAACAGTGACCATGAATCCTAGTCCAACCTCTTCTTTTCTTCTAAAATAACTTTCAAGATAATGTAATTGAAAGCTTTTTGGAAAATGCCTGTCAAATGCCAAGTATCTGGCAAGCTAAGTGCATATAATAAGAACTCAAGGTCCCTGTTATAGTTCGGATATTTGTTCCCTCCAAAGCTTGTCTTAAAATGCGATCCCCAATGTTAGAGGTAAGGTTTGGTAGGAAGTGTTTGAGTCACTCATTACCATGAAGTCACTCATTACCATGGGGAAGTTGGTGACCTCCCCATGGTAATGAGTGACTTCTTGCTCTATTAGTACACACAAGAGCTGGTTGTTTAAAAGAGCCTGGCAGCTCTCTCTGGCTTTCTGTTCGCCACATGACATACCTGTTCCACCTTCACCTTCTGCCGTGAGTAAAAGCCTCCTGAAGCCTCACTAGAAGCAGATGCTGGTGCCATGCTTCCTGTACAGCCTGCAGAATCATGAGTGAAAATAAATCTCTTTTCTTTTTCAATTAGCCAGGCTTAGGTATTCTTTTTTTTTTTTTTTTTTTTTTTTTTGACAGAATCTCAGCTTCCCGAGTAGCTGGGACTATAGGCGCATGCCACCATGCCCAGCTAATTTTTGTATTTTTTAGGAGAGACAGGGTTTCACCATGTTGACCAGGATGGTCTCAATCTTTTGACCTCGTGATCCGCCCACCTCAGCATCCCAAAGTGCTGGGATTACAGGTGTGAGCCAATGCACCCGGCCTTAGGTATTCTTTTATAGCTTGCAAAAAACTGACTAATACAGTCTCTGATTCCAACTCAGTTCTTTTCCCTCAAGACACCAAAGCCTACTTTCCTGGGACTTCCTCTCTTCTCCACATCACACAGTCCTTTCCTCACGACCCCCACCTTTCCTTGTTCGGGCTGAGGGTAGGGGTGAGAGGGCTGTACTGGAGCTTGCCTGTGAACTCAACCCCATTGACAGCTGATCCTTTTGACCAAAGTATCAAAGCAATCCAGCTGCGGATTAAGAAACAGAAGGCTCTGCAGCTTTGGTTTAAGAGTCAGGTCATAGAGCTATTTGAAGAGCTTGAGCTTTTGGAGGAAAAAAATAGTATGAAGCAAGTTCCAAAATGTATATACATTGCATTTTGATAAAGGAAGCAGTGATATCAAGTACAGCAACAGATTCTTTAGCAAATATAAGGTGGCATATTTCTTTTAAGGAGTGTTGTCTTCTTCCGCGCAAGTTACCATGGTAGACAAAACACTTTTTTCTACTCCGCTGCTATTGCTCAAAGCAATTTCCTTTTGGAATTGCCTTCAAAGTTGGCAGGGTATTCTTTTGCATATCTCAGGAGAAGGCAATTTATCCTTTGAGAGAGGAATTAATTTTTTGTTAAAGAGTCAAAAGACATTTAAAGCCCAATATGATGAAAAAAGCTAGTGATCAAGCTGAAAGGGGTTTGTGACTGTAAAGTAATGAGGCTGATGTTGGTGCACGGACTTACACTGTTTCTGAGACAATTTCAACAAAAGCACCCAAAATGCGTTTTGTAACTAAGTTGTATTACTTCACTAGGGCTGCCATAACAAAGTGCCGCAGACTGGTTGGCTTAAACAACAGAAATTTATTATCTCACAGTTTTGGGGGCATAAAGTCCAAGATCAAGGTGTCAGCAGGTTTGGTGTCTCCGGAGGCCTTTCTCCTTGGCTTGCAGACGGCCACCTTCCCACTCTTTCTTCACATGGTCTTTTCTCTGCACTCACCCCTGGTGTCTCTTTGTGTGTCCAAATTTCCTCTTCTTCTTTTTTTAAAAAAAAATTTTTTTTTTTTTTGGAGATGGAGTGTCACTCTGTCACCCAGGCTATAGTACAGTAGCGCAATCTCAACTCACTGCAACCTCCGCCTCCTGGGTTCAAGCGATTCTCCTGCCTCAGCTTCCCAAGTAGTTGGGACTACAGGCACAAGCCGCCACACCTGGCTAATTTTTATTTTTTTGTATATTAGTAGAGACAGGGTTTCACTGTGTTGCCTAGGCTGGTCTCGAGCTCCTGAGCTCAGGCAATCCGTCCACCTCGGCCTCCCAAAGTGCTCGGATTACAGGTATGAGCCACTGTACCTGGCCCCCAAATTTCCTCTTCTTATAAGGACTCTGGTCACATTGTATTATGATCCACCTAAAGGCCTTGTTTTAATTTAATCACTTCTTTAAAGGCCACCATCTCCAAATACAGTCACATTCTAAGGTACTGGAGGTTAGGAATTCAACATATGAATTTTAGGGGAACACAGTTTCCCTAAAGAGCCCATGACACAAATCATCACTAAGTATAACTTCTGAAGTGCTCTATTCTGAAGGACAGTATCATTTTAATGTGTAAGTACTGGTGTGCTTTTTAAAGAGCAATTACTTCAATCAATGGATAAATGGATAAACAAAATGTGTATATACATACAATGGAACATGATGCAACATTTAAAAGGAAAGAAATTTTGACATGTTATAACATGGGTGAACCTTGAAAACATTATGTCAAGTGAAATAAGCCAGACACAGAAGGATACCTATTGTATGATTCCACTTATGTAAGGTACACAGAATAGTCAATCACATACAGAAAGAAAGTGGAACAGTGATTCCCAAAGGCTAGGGGTAGGGATAGGGAGTTACTGTTTAATGGATAGAGTTTCCGTATGGTAGGATGAAAAAGTCTCGTGATAGATGGTGGTAATGGCAGTGTACTGTGCTTCATGCCACTGAACTATACACTTAAAATGATTAAAATTGTAAATGTTATAATGTTATGTCTATTTTACCATAATAAAAAAATTTAAGGGGGCTGGGTGTGGTGGCTCACACCTGTAATCCCAGCACTCTGGGAGGCTGAGGCAGGCAGATCACGAGGTCAAGAGATGGAGACCACCACGGTCAACATGGTGAAACCCCCTCTCTACTAAAAATACAAAAATTAGCTGGGCATGGTGGCGTGCACCTGTAGTCCCAGCTACTTGGGAGGCTGAGGCAGGAGAATCACTTAAACCAGGGAGGTGGAGGTTGCAGTGAGCTGAGATTGCGCCACTGCACTCCAGCCTGGGGACAGAGTAAGACTCTGCCTCAAAAAAAAATAAAATAAAAATAAAAATAAGTAATTACTCTGTGGCATTTGGTCAAGAAATAAAGCCTAAATTTTCCAACAGATACGGCTTACTATGCCCTATTGAATTACTATGGCCTGTTTCTACTGAAACAAAAGATAAATGTATATAGATAGCCCAGGAACCCAGGGGTATGGGTAACCCAGGAAAGTTGAATTGTTATAATTTAGGATGCAGTGTCTTAATTATTCCTGAGCAATAGTTGTCTCAGTTACATATAATAACAGCATTTTAGTCACCTTAATTTTTGACTTAATAGTGTGGTGGTGGTCCACATGAGCTTTCTTACCAAGAATGGGCCATGTATGCGGGTCAGGGTAGGAGGTGGCTGACCGTGCCTAGGACCTAATCTATTTAAACCATAAAACAAATTAAGTCTGGTTCCTGATTTCCTTTCTATGCCTCTTCTCTGTCTGCTGAAATCCTATTTCCTCTTCCCACTGAGTACTAAGTGCCTTCAGTACTGAAGTTTTGAAGCTCTAATCCTCTTGCCATCAATTCCCTATCACAGCCCCAGGCCCATCATCCAGGAGGCCAGGCACAATCAATTGGAATTATCCTCACTTTCACCTCTTGCTCCATCCCATCAAACGTTCCAATGACCTAATAATAGGCTTTCAGAAAGGGTGTGGATCCTGAAAAGAAATACTATTTACTATAAAACATTTAGGGTGTTGCAAAAGAATAAACTGTGGAAAAATGTATTGATTCCATCTCTCACTTAAGAGGAAAACAAATTCATACTAAGATGTAAATGACTGAAGGATTTCCTGATAGGTGGCAATTCTTTAGGCTAGTACTATGGCTGTCACTTCTTGGTGTGCTTGGCCACTGTGAGTAAAGTGCATCATTTTTCTTTTTCGAGATTGAAGTGTGAGAGGAATTTTATTAGAACTTGGCAGTCCCCACTCCTAGCTCTTTACCACAATCAACCAACCCTACACAGATGTCACTAGAAAGCTACATTGCTTCTGTTAGCCATATGCTTGGCCAAGATAAGCCTTCTCAATGGGATTATTCCTTTTTCGTATATGGAGAAACATAATCGGGTTCCTGATCTGGCTTCCCTGGACTTGCTTTTGAAATAAATGAAAACCCATACCAAAATGGCATTCCACTGATGTTAGCTTGGACCAAAGTTGCTCTATTAAATAAATGATTCTAACCCTGTAAAAAAAAAAATGTCTAAGTTGCTTCCAGTTACAAGAGAATCTTTCTCAAATATAATTCTCCATAAAATGACTCTTCTTTGACTTTCCTGAAAGAAGTCTAGTTTTTGAAGTGTCACAAGGCATTGTGATACAATTCCATCTTGAAGATGGTCTCATGGCATTAGACCCTGAAGATGCCAGTGAGCTTCACTTTATAGTATATGCAAAATAACAAATATCAAGCCAAGTATTCTAAATTGTAAAACTATTATTAAGGGCAGCAAGGAGGGTGTCACTTTGGTTCTCCCATAGTCCACTTCCATTCATATCAATGCATTAACCAATATCTAATTGTTGCTGTTGAAGCTATCACATCTTTGAATTCTGGAGCCATGTTGAATTTTTAGCATTTCCCATATCAGGAGTTTCACATTAAGTCCAAGGAGTGAGAAATGACAGTGGGGGTATCGCCAGGGTGAGCATTTGACTTTCTCTGACGCTGGTTAAAATATCAAGCCCGTAAGGAAGTCCCTCAAAGGCAAAAGCTAATACCGGGTCCCTGCAGTGAGAATGAGAATGTCGCTTCTGCAAACTCAGTTTCTAAACTAGTATCTTTTTTTTTTTTTTTTCTAGACTAGTATCTAACAAAAGGTAGAATGCCTTCTCAGGCCCCTTTGCCTTTCTGCCTTTCTGCTGCTTCTTACCACACCATATTGATCCAACTCTGCCTAGCCTGAGACTGAGGAGCTCTTTCGAGCATGGAGTCAGACACATCTGCCACGTATGAAATGTGAGGTTTGGGCAGATTTCTGAATCTCCTTAAGCTTGTGTAATCACCCTTAAAAGACACAGTTGTGAAGAGTAAACAATATAATAATAAAATCCCATGGAAAGTGCCAAGTGCTGGTACTTGGTGCTTGTTATTAGGTAGCACAGACGGTCTTCCAAGGCCCACACTTCGGAGCTGAGAGGAGAGTCACCTACGTCTACACGCTGCGGGTTCCTAGGCCATCACGCAGGTCAGGAAGCGAGCACTCAGCAATTAACTGACCCGATTAGGGAGGAGTGAGTGATGCCGAGAGCGGCAAGGGCCTTCAGGTCTTTCTCAAGAGATCAGGCTCCCTCTCTGAAGGAGAATAAAGGCCATCAGTTTTCAGGGATTCTTCAGAGATAAACTGGGAAGTGTTTGGCAATTTGCTGATCCCTAAACTGGGAGAAGTAGTTCAGACCAGAGCAGAATTGGGTTGATCCAAATGCTCCTGCTCAGACGGCTTCAGATGAGAGAACTTTAGAGGAAGGGGTTGCTATCTGATAGAATGGGGAAGCAGAGGGAATCCCCTTGGACCCACACATTAAATAAAACGGAGAATCTAATGATTAACAGGAGAAATTTTTCAGTTGTTTTGGAGGTCTGATCTGGAAGACTGTTTTGGGTTCTGCTCCACGGTTTCAGCTTCACCTCTGGGTTTCAGGGACGCTGAACCAGATCAGGAGACCGCAGGAGCCTCTGGTGTGGGGCAGGGGTCCTCGGGGCGCCCCGCTGGCAGGCCTCGCAGGGCCTGGGGCTGTGAAAGAGCAGCGGCTGCCGGCCGGCCCCGCGCCCCGGCTCGCAGCCGCCGCCGCCCCACACACGCGGGATCACAGGGGAGCTGACTTTTCGTTTACCGACTGAGCGACTCTGAAAAAGGCCCCTGTGCCCAATTACCGCGGCGCGCCGTCTGCTCGGCGGCGGGCTGAGCCGGGGAGGCGCGGGCGCCCAGCGCCGGGGGTGGAGCGGGGGGCGGCCTTCGAGGGAGCTGCGGCGAGCGGGATTCCTGTGTGAAAAACCAGCCGCCACCAAGCCCGCGGCGTCACCTCCTCACCCCTGGCGGCCTGGGAAAGCCGCGGCCGCGCGGGGCCCGCCCTCCGCACGCCCCCGAGGCCGAGCCGCCAAAGGGCGCTGGTCTTCCCGGGCCAGGGTTCAAGCGGCCGTCATTTCTCAGGACCTTTTCCTGTCTTATTTTCTTTTTCTTTCTTTCAATTTTTTTTTTCAAGGAATGCGCCGGTGGTATTTGAGAGTTAAAAAAAAAATTAACAAATGAGGCTTGGTTTTCTCTCTCGCCAGTCCCGGACTCGCCACCAAGCGGTCCCCAGAGGCGGTGCTGCCCCCTTGGCAGCCTCCCAGGGGGGCCCCGGGCCGCCCCCTCCGCCTGTGGCCAGAGTGCACCTTCTCCAGCTTTATAAAGGCAGTCTTTGAATCTAGCTTCATCGATTTGTACTCAGAGATTTTCATACTGACAAGAAAAAGCTCCTTTCCGCCACTCACGGCACGTAGGCGGGAGGCCCCTAATCAGCGATCAGTTAACCTGTTTACCAGACACCTGACAGGAAGGTGGCGCGGTGGAGTGCAGAGGACAATGGCCCGTGCGTCAGGAGCCCCGGGTTGTGTTTCCAGCTTTTGGGAGGACTTCACCACCTCTGCCCGCCGTGCCTCACTTTCTCCGTGCGGAGAGGCTGGATAAAGGCGCTTTGAGAAAGCTCCATTGAGGATCAGTGAGATAGTATCTGCGGTTCTGGAAGGAAAATGCTGTGTAAACAGAACTGGCTGAAATCAGCGCCCTGCTCACCGCTATTAATCTCGACTTCCTTTCCTTGCCTGTTTTGGCATCATTGTATAACCCGATACGTATATGCGTGTGCCTGCGTGTATGCGAGAGTGTTTGGGGAGCTGGGGTGCAATTGGGGTTCAGAATAAAACTCAATCCCTTAAGAACTATGAAAGCCAGGAACAGGTACATTCCAGGCTGGGAAACCCCTAAAGCTTGACAGATGAAAACACTGTCTTCGTTTCAACTCTGTATTTCACATTTTTCTATCTGTGCTACGTTAACTTGCAGAAGTTTTCACTGAATGATCAAGAGAAGCAAAATGAAATTCAAGAGGTTTTTGTTTTTGTTTTTGTCTACTTGCCCATGGCCACATATCTATCTTTGGAAAATTGTAAGGGACCTTAGCAAAATTTAATGTAAGAAATAAATAATTGTAGTGAGTGAAACTAATAGTTCACAGGACACTACCTTATGCTGTGTGGACAACAAGAACTTAACCAGTTCTCTCTGTCCAATGCTGAAAGTTTAGTGTAGGGCTGGGTACAATGAGACCCTCTGATCCAGACAGTACTCCACTCAGCCTGGGAGAGTCACAGCAGGGCATTCAGTAGTTCCCTTGCTTTCTGCCGTCCTCCCTCTCCTGTAACCTGAGGTCCTCCTGCCCATCTACAGCTGAAAATCTCTCACATCCAAATGGCCAAGGGTAAGGGAGAAACCTCTGGGCTGATAATACTTTTAGCATACTCCTCTGCCATGGCCTTGGTGACTCATGCTTCCATTAAAACAAAAAATACAGCCTGATAAATCTATTAATTGTGGATACTGCTTCACTTCTAACAGAAAACTTTGTGTTCTAAAGATTTAGGCTAAAAGAGCTGTTAATTTGTATGCAGGATTTTACTCTCTTAAAAATCAAGTAAATCAACTTAATGCCTTTTACGTATCAGGTGGAATTACAGACACCTGACAAGAAACATCCATCATCCAACTATCTCTTTTTACTTTGTTACATATTCTCAAGGGGCCACATGATTGGCAGCAACTTTCAGTTTTATAAATTCTAAACTGGGTTTAGATCACCAAATCCCAGTTTGCAGAAAAAGGCATCAGGAGGCATCCAGTCCATTAAGGCAACTGAAAAAGCTCTGCCTTCTCTTTCTATATGGCTTCCCTCAGTCCTTCCATTTACAAAACATCATTTAGAGATAGCACTGAATATGCTATCATTATAACATTTCGTTTACCAAAAAAATACTCAATTAAAATTTCAGGTTAGTGTTAAGTCCTGTAGATCAGAATGAGTTTACTGAACTGATCAGAGAAGTTGAAAGATAAAAATTCTGTATCTGGTTCTAACCCTAGTGTTTCTGGCTTTTAATAAGTCACTTCAATTGTCCATTCCCATTAATAAAAACAGAAAAACAGGACTTGTCATAAAACTGTCTGGGAAGTGATGAGAACTAAATACTGTGTGTGTGTGTGTGTGTGTGTGTGTTTTAATAAGGAAATGCTCTGGTGAGGTAATACGTGACTCAAACAATGACTCCAACGTTAACTCTGAGACACACAACTATCAAATTAGAAAGCATTTTTTTTTTTAAAAAGCCTTAAATGTGCTGGGCGCGGTGGCTCATGCCTGTAATCCAGCACTTTGGGAGGCCCAAGTGGGCAGATCACCTGAGGTCAGGAGTTCGAGACCAGCCTGACCAACATGGAGAAACTCCGTCTCTACTAAAAATACAAAATTAGTCAGGCATGGTGGCACATGCCTGTAATCCCAGCTATCCAGGAGGCTGAGGCAGGAGAATCGCTTGAACCCCAGAGGCGGAGGTTTTGGTGAGCCGAGATTGCGCCATTGCACTCCAGCCTGGACAACAATAGTGAAACTCCGTCTCTCTCTCTCTCTCTCTATCTCTCTCACAGACACACACACACACACACACACACACACACACACACACACACACACACAAATAATAAAAAAATAAAAAGCCATGCACTGAAGGTTATATACCTATTATTAGGAAATTCTCACAGACATCCACTCAGTACCTAGTTGCTTTTTCTTGAAGCACAGTTATAATAGTATTGGTTTGTTTTTTTTTAAAAATCTACTTCACAATAGACAATTAGAATGGAAAAGAATATTGACTGCAACTGATAACGTGAAGAGAGTTTCAGAGTTCAGAAAAGAAGTGCCAAGTAATTTGAAAAACAAATAGGTTCATCTGGAGTCTTTGCATGTGTAAGCAAACTTCCCTTTTCAGACCAGGCACAGTGGCTGATGCCTGTAGTCCTGCACTTCGGGAGGCCAAAGTGAGCAGATCACTTGAGCTCAGGAGTTCAAGACCAGCCTGGGCAACACGACGAAACCCTGTCTCTACTAAAAATACAAAAATTGCCAGCTACTCCAGAGGCTGAGGAGTGAGAATCACTTGAGACTGGGAGTGCAGCGGTTGCAGTGAGCTGAGATCGTGCCACTGCACTCCAGGCTGGGCAACAGAGTGATACCCTGTCTCAAAATAACAACAACAAAACCTTTCCTTTTCAGCTCAAAATGTCATTAGTATTTCTCCTTATAAATGACAATAATTATGAACTTTAATCCTGAAGGCAAGGTGAAATTATTGCACTGTTTAGAAAGGCAGACAAGTAGTAATTTTATAAAGATTTTGATTTAAAATAGAAAATTTTAGCACTTAAGGGAATAAACTTTAGTTGGTTGCGAAATAGATAAGTAAAATTCTTCATTCCTCAAGAATGTTAGGTAAACGAAGCATTTTAGTAGAAAAATTAACAGCAGCTTAGTTTTACATGTTACTCCAATGGATGCGCTCCAGTTAAACCTCAGACTATAAGGGGTGGTTGGTTCAGTGCTGATTGCAGGAAAGATTATCATTCAGTTTACATCCTGTTTCCCTAGGATTTTCCATCCAAGACGCGTCGAGGCCTGGTTTTGCTTAGTCGTGAGATCCCAATCCAGAGGAGACTGGCTAAAGACCATGAGCTCTAGGCATGTTAGATTTGGGTCAAGTTCCTGTGTATGTCATTAAGAATTGGGAGGCAGTTTGATAAAATTACAGAAAATATCTGGGAAAGGCAAATTCAGAGTTGACCACAAGGATTACATGGAAGATTAGGCTAGAGGTGCACAGGGCACGTCAGACCACTCTTGGTCATGGTCCAACAAATATGAACAAAAGAATATCTGGGTTTCTCTAGAGAACACAAAAATAAGGAAACAAGATCAAAAGAACTTGGTTATTCCTGAGCCATACAAAGAGGAAAAGAATTCATGTGAATGGAAATAGAGCATCAGAAATGAAATTCTAAAATTAAGATTTCATTTACTGGTAGATATTTCCAAAATTGATTCTCATATTTGAATTTGGAAGATCCTGGAAATTTCTAAAATTTGAGCTCTAATTAAAAATTTTTAAGGCCGGGCACGATGGCTCATGCCTGTAATCCCAGTACTTTGGGAGGCTAAGGCAGGTGGATCACGGGGTCAGGAGATTGAGACCATCCTGGCCAACATGGTGAAACCCCGTCTGTACTGAAAATACAAAAATTAGCTAGGCCTGGTGGCATGTGCCTATAATCCCAGCTACTTGGGAGATTGAGTCAGGAGAATGGCTTGAACCACGGAAGCGGAGGTTGCAGTGAGCCAAGATGGCACCACTGCACTCCAGCCTGGTGACAGCGAGACTTTTTCTCAAAAAAAAAAAAAAAAAAAAAATTAAAAAAAAATTTAAAGCTCCTATCTTGCCCTGGAGTAATAATTATAAAGCTATATTAATAGATTTGGCATTGCCAAGACTTTCCTTGCTTTAAGAAAGGATGATGCATATCGCAATATATAATCACTTGAAAAAAAGAATTATGTGCTTTCCCTTTATTAGATGATGTTGATTTCAAAACACACTCAAAACATCTCCTTTCTTCAATAAGGTTGAGGTCTATTTCTCTGCATTGCTATTTGAGATTGAGTCTATTTCTCTGCATTGCTATTTGGGGGTATCACATTTGTTGAGTGCTAGCCCTGTTCTAGGTGCTTACCTAAGTTACCTCCGTATATATTCACAATAATCCAATGAGGAAGGCATTTATTATCTTCTTTTTCTAGACAAGGAAGCTAAAAACTAAAGGCATTAGGTAACTTGCCCTTGGACACATAATTAGTGAAAATGATGGAATTAGTCTTCAGATTGTCTAAAGCGGGTGCCCTTCCCATATACCTTCCCAAAGGAATGAGATTTCATTTGCTAAACTGCCTTATTTGTTCCAAGGTCCAAATGCACAGAAATCCTTAGGCATCTACAACTTTATGGAATATGTTTTGAGAATTTGAGAATCAGTGACATGTCAGAAATTTGGAATTCTTTTTAACCCTTTTCAATAAAGATACAAACGTTTCAAAGTATCAATCTAGAAATTAACTCAGGGGTCTGCATCTCATGTATTATTACTGAGTTGCTTAAAATGCAGTTAGAGCTGCCTGCATAAGTGCAAGCTAAGAAACATGAGTGTGTTCTTTCTGCAACTCAAAGAGAAGAAGGCATAGTCCTGTGTAATTGGACTGGAAGCTGGTATTGTGTTCTGACATAGAGAAAGGATTTGGAGTCTTTTGTAGTTGTGTATTTTCTACCTCTTTGTTTAGAGGTTTCAGCAATTCTGAGAGGTACAATAGGTTAATAACACAAAGTTGAGGTATGTGAAAAAGAAAATTAGGAAGCACTTAACTCGTGATATCAAATTTCCCTATTTTTTCCAAAAGAAAATCTACATTTCACATGATTTATTTCCAGATAATAGTATTTATTCCTCAAATGACCTAAGATTTTAACTATTTATAATTTCAAAAATGAGGAGGACTATTATTTGCTTCCCATCACTGTCTCCTCCCAGTGTGTGGTGGGGCTAGACTTGGGGGCAGCCAGACAAAAGCTCAAAACTTTTATTTAATATAATTTTCATATTTAAAAAATTTTCATGATGTTAAGACCTCAAGAGCCAGGCATAAACACATGAAAAAATACATTTTAAAAGGCCTCATTTGAAATAAGACTATTTCTGGTTTCACTGGCTTTATAGTTCAAGGTTTCCACGTATTCTGCAAAGAATCTAGCCAAAGATGGTTGCACTGGTTTCTATCTTTCTAAACAAAAGTGAACAGTGTCTTAATTGCCAGGATAAGATAAGTACATATCTTGGTGTTCAAGTATGCATCTTGCAGTTGGACATGCCAGAACTGCCTGACTCTGGGAAATATTACTGAAGAGATCAAGTAATGCCTCCTCTCCATTCCTCTCAAAATTTTTACCAAATGCAAAAGAGAGAAGGTGTGATTCGAATATAAGGCCCATAAGCCCAAAAGACAATTTTAGTAGCCAGTTCTGAGGTGACGTTCTAGAAAAATGTAGCGAAGGAGCTGCCAGTTACAAAAGCTGTTGGCTTAGTGCAGAAGGAGCCCATTAGAGAGGGCCTAGCGGAGCTTCTGGATGTTGCCTTTGGAGAATATAATGTAGAAAAAGATTCAACACCTGTAAGCATTTTCTCACTGCTCATTTCCCCTGCACCTTAAAGTTAGAGTACCTGGGAATCAGTGCTTCACACATATTATCTGCACTCACTCCTTAAGTGATTTGGATTTGTAGCCTGAACTTTTCCAGAATTACACACACACACACACACACACAGACACACACACACACACACACACACACACACACACACACACACACACACACACACCTTTATTTAACATCTACTTCATTAGAATATCCAGGCAACATTGCAAAACTTAGTGGCTCCTAAAATAAACTTCTGCTGCCCTTCACCTCCCATCTTTCACAGCCTTCTACCTGCACTCTGGCCAGTTGCTTAGACCAAACATTTTGGAAATCACCCTTGGCCCCTGACTCTCATGGATACCCTGTTTCTGATATCTCTGTAAATCCTTTGGATCTACCTTTAAAATGGATCCAGCGTCCAGTGTTGCTCACATCTCTACTTCCATCACTTTAGCCAGCCCCTGGTCATCTCTCACCTGAATTACTGCAGTAGCTTGCGAAGCAGTCTCTCTGTGTGTAACTCTGTTCCCTGATAGGCATTCTCAAAACAGAAGCCAAAGTGATCATTTAAAAACCAAAGCCAAATTGTGTCATTAGTTGGGTCATAATGCTCCATCTCACTCAAGATGAACACCAGAATCCCTAGAATGGCTGAAAAGGCTCTGCCCAATCTGCTCTGTATACCACCCCCTTAGCTCCTAAACCTCACTCCTAGTGTTTTCTCCAGCAATCTCTCCTTCTAGCCATACTGGCCTCATTTTTCCTGAAATCCCCTCGGCCCACTCCCCTCGGGGGCTTTGCCTTCACTGGGTCTGCTGCCTGGAATGATCCCACCCCTCCCACTTAGCCTGGCTCCTTCACTTCCTCAAATGCCACCTTCTCAAGGGGTCCTACTGAGACCACCCAAAGTTAACGTTGCAACCCCTTTCTCAAAATCCCCATCCCCTTGTCTTAGTTATCTCTATAGCATTCATGACCTATTATATCATATTCTTATTTGTTTATTGTCTATATCCACCCCACCCCTGGAATGTAAGTTCCATGAGGGCAGGGTTTTTTTTTTTTTTTTTCCTGCTACTTTTAAAAATTCACTGCAGTATCTCCAGGGTTTAGAATAGTGCTTGGTACATAGTGATGCTTAACAAATATTTGTGGACTGGATGAATGTTTTAGGACAAATAAGTTCTGATAGCTGGGGACTACACCAGCACTTCATGCAGATATGTAATTGCTCTCAACGGCCTTCCTCTAAGTCAAACAGGTTACTCAAAAAGACCTATGAGACTAAATTTGTTATGGTAGTAGAGATGAGAGTACTCTAGAAAAACAATGATTACATTTTTGCCAGGATCTGACACCAAAACATCCTCTGGAAACCATGGTCATCAGCCATTCAGCAAATATTTAACAGACATCTACTAGGTGCTTTGGTGCATATAGAAAAGAAAGTAAGGAGACTGCCCTTAAAGGAGTTTGTTTTTGAGTAGAGTTGTAAATATCTATAATACTATGAGAGATACACGCAAAAAAGAGTCATAAGAACATTCAGCTCTCAGAGTAGAGTGCATGGAGACAATACTTCCAATAGCAGTGGTCGAGAATTCCAGTTACGGGTGTGCTGATCACACCTGTAATACCGGCACTTTGGGAGGCTGAAGCAGGTGGATTGCTTGAGCCCAGGGTTTGAGATCAGCCTGAGCAACATAGTGAGACCCCCATCTCTATGAAAGACAGACAGACAGAAAGAGAAAGGAAGGAAGGAAGGAAGGAAAGAAGGAAGGAAGGAAAGCAGCTAGCCAGCCAGTTATGGTGGAGTGTGCCTACGGTCCCAGCTACTAGGGAGGTTGAGTTAGGAGGATTGCTTGAGCCCAGGAAGTTGAGGCTGCAGTGAGCCACGATTGTGCCACTGGACTCCAGCCTAGACAACAAAACAAGACCCTGTCTCATTAAAAAAAAAAAGAAAGAAAAGAAAGAAAATATATAGATAGGGCTTGAAGTGTGGTTAGGATTGGTCAGGGAAAGACAGATATTGAGACACAAAGAAGCTCTTAGCTGAGTTTGTGGAAGTTTATCATCCTTAGAGGATTTTTCTTTGGTAGGGGAGGAAAAGGGAGTAGTTTTGCTTTGTTTCAGCTATGTTTGCTTTATCCTAAGTTCAGTTCGGCCTAAGGGGGTTATCTCTCCTGAAAAGAAAGCTTTCCAGTAAGAGGAGTAGGGTTACTTTACAGTAACATTAAGTATAAAATAATACATTCAGAAATTCAGTTCCACAAATACATATGCCATGCTTAATTCCTATATGCTCTATAGAGAGGATTGCTGGGAGAAGTCAGAGAATGAGGAATGCACCAGAAACCACAGGATTGGACTGTTTGCATTTAGCAAAAGGAAGTGAAGGCCTTCTGCACAATGGTAAGAGGGCAAGACCAAATGGTGAGTGAATAGTGTGGAAGGAGAGGCAAGGAGGGCAGACAGATATTCCCAGAACTGTACCTGTGATGGGAGAAAAGAGGTTTCAGGCAAACTGGTAGCCAGAGTTGGGTTCACTGAAAGTATCTACTTTATATATGTTATATATATTATCACAGAGAGAGAGAGAGAGAGAGAGAGAGAGAAGAGGGCAGGAGAGGGAGAGGGGGAAATGGAAAATGCAGTGTCTTATAGGATCCGCTGTTAGAGATTTCCTGCCTTCCTCTGTAGCTAGTAAACGTCACTGCTAAGGACAGAGAGGAGGTCAGAGCAATGACAAAATATGTCAGAAGCTACAACTCGGTAAGAATGGTTTTATTTCCTGGGGAATCAGCATCAGAGCCTTCTAAGATTGGAAGAGGTATTAGGGACCACTTAGTCGAATCCCCTTCTCACAAGTAAGGAAACTGAGGCCACAGGTAAAGTAACTTTTCCAAAGTCAGATCACACACTCACTAGACACCTGGCTTCTCTAGTGGCCCTAGCCCACTATTGTCCCCACTGTGCTATTTCACAAAATCTGTAAATCTCACCTCTTTTTTTTTAATTTTAATTTTTTGAGATATAGTCTCCTTCTGTTTCCCAGGCTGGAGTGCAATGGCGTGATCTCGGCTCCCTGCAATTCCTGCCTCCTGGGTTCAAGCGATTCTCAGCCTCCCAAGTAGTTGGGATTACAGGCATGCACCACCATGCCCATTTAATTTAATTTTTTTTTTTTTTGATATTTTTAGTGGAGACAGGGTTTCACCATGTTGATCAGGCTGGTCTCGAACTCCTGACTTCAAATGATCCACCTGCCTCAGCCTCTCAAAGTGCAGGGATTATAAGCTTGAGCCACCGTGCTCTGCCTCACATCTTATTTTTCAAAGCCATGCTAATTTTGTATTCTTCTTTATAACATATACATTTTTGCTTTAGTATGAAAACAATATTATTATGACTTTATCCAGAAAAACTGATGTTCATGAAAGTTTCACATAATTGCAACACATTGTTTGAGTTAGGCTCCAGTTTGAGACTTGTGTAGCTCTATACCAAGACAGTGCTTCCTGTTCTGCCACTAGAATTGTTTCTCTGTCGTCCAGAAATGTAGGCTCTCCATGAAGACAAAGCATTTTCCTCTCCTGCTGAAAAATCGGTTTTCATTAAGGCCTCACCTTGCCCTTATGAGAGGAGAACCTCCTGTTCTCCCTATAGAGCAATCTGCTCCTGAACATTCACTTGTCCATTCAACAAGTACTTACTGAGTGCCTACTATGTGACAGACATTGTACTGTGGTAAACAAGACAGCCATGGGCCCTGACCCTACTAAGAGAGACGGAATAAACTATGAGCAGACATTCCTGCCTTAAAAAAAATTTTTTTTTAACTTTTATTTTAAGTTCAGGGGAATATGTTCATGATGTGCAGGTTTGTTACATAGGGGTAAATGTGAGTCATGGGGGTTTGTTGTATAGATTATTTCATCACCCAGGTATTATGCCTTTCTTGCCTTTTCAGCTCAGCCTTCATCAACTCTGCATGATGAAAATAGTAGTAAATCCTCTGTCTAGAAATTCAGTTGGAAGTCAAGAGATTCATAAAACAAGACCCTCGGCCGGGCGCAGTGGCTCACGCCTGTAATCCCAGCACTTTGGGAGGCTGAGGTGGGCAGATCATAAGGTCTGAGATCGAGACCATCCTGGCTAACATAGTGAAACCCCATCTCTACTAAAACTACAAAACTACAATCTACAAAACTACATCTCTACTAAAACTACAAAAATTAACTGGGCATGGTGGTGTGTGCCTGTAGTCCCAGCTACTCGGGAGGCTGAGGCAGGAGAATCGCTTGAACCCAGGAGGCAGAGGTTGCAGTGAGCCAAGATCACAGCACTGCACTCCAGCCTGGGCGTCAGAGCAAGACTCCGTCTCAAAACAAACAAAACAAGCCCTGAACAGCAACTTATCAACCTGAATGTAATTTTCACTCTGCCAAGACAATGAAGGCTGAATTGAACTATGAGATGAGACATTCTACTTCATTCCATCCTAATTTTGGAAAGATGAGGTGAGTCACTTGTACAAGATCACTTGACCAATTAGTGCCAGAACTAAGATTAGAAAACAGATCATCAGATTCTTCTGCTCTAGGAATTCTATGGCCAACTGTTGGTTTGGGGCATCCAGAGGACCCCGCATGAACTTCCTGCAGCGTCAGGCATGGGGTTGAGGGACGTGCCAATTTTTTAGGTAGGGCTGGCGAAGTGTCTACGGTCTGACTTTACGCAGCAGAAAAACATCCTCCTTAGGACTAGAATCAGAGCTGCTGCTCTTTTGAATTTTGAATCCCTGCCTTGTCCTTGTAAAGAAAATGGAAGTTGGTGGTGTGTCTGTTCTATGCTGTGTTAGGTGTCAAGCCCGTTGCCAAGAATAAACAGCTACAGTAGGTGAAGTGGGATTAAGATAGCCCAGGCAAACCTGGAGGTCAGGCACTTTCAATGGAGAACAGAGAAGCAGAAGGACAAATGCGTTGCCAGCGCTGTGATAGCTGCCTAATGCTTCATCCACAGGCTCAATGCTTACCTTTCCATCTCGCCACGGAGCTCAGCGTCTCCCAGCACAGAGTACAGCCTGTGCCCAGACACTCAAAGGCCAGTTATTGTTGAAGATTTTGTAAAAAGGCTTGTTGGGAGCTCAAAAAAAAAAATCACATCACAAAGTTCTGTTTGTTCCTGTTGTCAGACTGAGATATCAGCTAGAGAAAGATGGAAGGAAATACTAAAACCCTGTCAGACAGCACACGAGTACACACGTGTATGAGCCAAAACCGCCTGATCTTTTCATTACCACGGACCAAGCGACTGAGAGTGCTGCTGCCTGAGGGTGCTGTGTTCTCACCGTGTGGCGAGGGCTGGAACTGGTGGGAGATTTTCACACTGATCCGTGTGTACTTCCTGGCTGAAGAAGGAGGTCCTCTTCTGTGTTTCTGTCTTAGTCAACAGCATCTTGCCCACTCAATTGCCCTTGGTGGCTCTGCTTCTCCCTCCACTCCTATAGCCTGTCCATGATCTGGTCCTGTCTGTCCTTCCTCCAAATCCATCTCCAACACCACACCAAGCCACATTCGCCTCTCATTCTCAATTTCTGCAATATTCTAAATAGTCTCCCAGCATCTGATCTTGACGACTGTACCCCGCGCCTCTACAAGCAGGGTATCTTTTTGAAGTGCACATCTAATCTGTTTAAAACCATCAGTGGCTGGCCAGGCACAGTGGCTCAGACCTGTAATCCTAGCACTTTGGGAGGCCAAGACAGGAGGACTGCTCGAGCTCAGGAGTTTGAGACCAGCCTGGACAACGTCCTAGCACTTTGGGAGGCCAAGACAGGAGGACTGCTCGAGCTCAGGAGTTTGAGACCAGCCTGGACAATGTAGTGAGACCCCCCACATCTCAAAAAAAAAAAAAAAAATCAAAGACCAGACATGGTGGCTCATGCCGGTAATCCCAGCACTTTGGGAGGCCGAGGTGGGTGGATCACAGGTCAGGAGTTCAAGACCAGCTTGGCCAATATAGTGAAATCCTGTCTCTCCTAAAAATACAAAAATTAGCTGGGTGTGGTGGCGGGCGCCTATAGTCCCAGCTACTCGGGAGGCTGAGGCAGAAGAACTGCTTGAACCCAGGAGGTGGAGGTTGCAGTGAGCTGAGATGCCGCCATTGTACTCCAGCCTGGGTGACAGAGTGAGACTCCTTCTCAAAAAAATAAAAATAAAATAAAATAAAATAATTAAAAAAAATCAGTGGCTCTTAGGATAGAAACCAAACTCCTTAGCATGACTTAAAGTGCTGACTGAGGTCAGTTCTACCCACCTCTCCATCCTTACCCTGCTGTGTTATTCCCCTTGTCGTGCCCAGGGTGGCCACCCACCCTGCCATCCTCCCAGTTTCTCAAATGCCCCAGTCTCTACTGCTTCAGGGCCTTCAGCATATGCTTCTCTCTACCTGGAAGGCTTCTCCCACCACCTAGCCTAGATCATTCCGTAATATCCTTTAATTCCTCGGAGAGAATTTCTCTATCCCTCTGGCTAGGTCTGTTATATGCTCTCTTAGCACTGAAACTTTTTCTTTGTAGTATTTATGAAGTTTATTAAATAATTGGCATGTGCTTAATATCTGTTCCTTCTCATATAAGCTCACAGTGAGGGCATACACTGTCTCTGTCAGTGGCATCAAGGGCAAGTCACTTTGCACGCCCAGACTTAGTTAAATGCGGGGAAAGACGTCTTTCACTGGGCCACCACTAGTCTGTGTATTTTTTTTTTTTTGAGATGGGATCTCTCTCTCTCTCTCTCTCTCTCGCCCAGCTTGGAGTGCAGTGGCACCATCACAGCTTACTGCAGCCTCCATCTTCCAGGCTCAAGTGACCTTCCTGCCTCAAACTCCCAAGTAGATGGGACTAGAGGCATATGCCACCATACCCAGCTATTTTATTTGTATTTTTAGTAGAGATGAGGTCTTGCTATGTTGCCCAGGTTGGTCTCAAACTTCTTTTTTTTTTTTTTTTTTTGAGACAAGATCTGTCTCTGTCTCCCAGGCTGGAGTTCAGTGGTGCCATCTTGGCTTATTGCAACTTCTGCTTCCCAGGCTCAAGTGATCCTCCCACCTCAGCCTCCTCAGTAGTGCTTTGGGAGGCCAAGGCAGGTGAAGCGCTTGAGCTCAGGAGTTCGAGACCAGCCTGGGTGACATAGTGAGACCCCCATCTCAAAAAACAAAACAACAACAAAGTCAGGGACTGCAGGCACATGCCACCATGCCCGGCTCATTTTTTTTTTTTTTTTTTTTTAGCAGAGACAAGGTTTTGCCATGTTGCCCAGGCTAGTCATGGACTCCTGGGCTCAAGGGATCCATCTGCCTCAGCCTCACAAAGAATTTGGATTACAGGTGTGAGCTATTGCGCCCAGCCTCTATTTCTTTTTTAATAATCAAATTGCTCAAAAGAGTTGTCCATTGCTACTTTATAATTTCTCACTCTTGTACTCATTGCAGAATTGTTTCTGACTTCTCCACTTTCATAATAATAAAAATAGAAAGAAAGTCCACAGTGACTTCAACATAGCTAAATTCAATGAACATGTGTATGTAATATGTGTTGCATATGATATGTAAGGGTTCATACTGAGTAATCAAACAGGTAGAGACATCATTCCTGCCTTCCTGCAGCCCAGAGACAGGGAAGCTAGTGAGTGTCTACAATACAGGAAATCATTGCTTTATGGAAGTACACATAAAGTGTGATGAAAGCACACTGCTTCTCCAGACAGTCTGCTGGAGGAGATAACTGTTTTTCTAGTAAGTCAGCTGAGCTCTTCAGCTAAGAATTGCAGGAAGAAAAGGAGACTGACAAACTGGAAAATGCTGAGTGCTTTCAGAGAGAAGAGCACGGGTACAATGAGAAAGGAAAGCAAGAGAACTTCCAAGGTGTGTGGAAAAGAGAGGTGCTCAGGGGATTCCTGAACAAGGTGATACTTGATCTAGATGCTGAAACATGAATTGGATGTGGACATTCTGGAAGTCAGGTGGCTAGAAAGCTGGAAAGATTCCCTCTCTAAAAGACTGCAATATAAAAGGCAAGAAGGGAATTTCATCTCCAAGTGGGAAGGCCCCCACTGATTTTAAGGAATTAGGGATGAAATGGCAATAGCTCCGGTGCAAACACTGAGTGATGTTTCCAGAGGATTGATCGTCAATTAGGTTATTTTCTACCTGTAATCACATGCACTAAGTGTTTTTACTGAATGGGAAGCACAGAAGCAAAAGGGTAGGGGGAACGATAAGTGTTAGTTCGTCCCTTGCAAACTGTCTCCATCTGCTCCATGCGACTTAATCTGTTCTAAATGAGGGAGGGACAATGTAACTGAACTGATCTTTTGCCCTCTCTGGTTTCTACGGATTTAACTGAAAAAACGAGCCATTTTGTATACCCTTTTCCTGCTCCGCTTCTTAAATGCCCCTCTCTACTCCTGTTTGGGTCTGTTGGCAGAAAGAAAGGGAACAATATTCCATTTGTGAGTGAAAAGAGGACACACGATAGAATGGTTTAGAAATGGGAACAATGCTCCACATAAAGGACTGGCTCTTGGCTTCTCCCTCCCTGTACCCTGCTGAGTTTTTTTGAACTGTGTCAGGACACTTCCCTCCATCCATTGTCCCAGGGAGCCAGGAATGGTTTCTGTTGACTGGTTTTTAAGTTTCGGCCAATGTCACTATCAACTGGAACATCACAAATTAAAAAGCACGATGGCCCTAGGATACAGATACAGAAAGTGAACATACAGAGAAAACGGAGAGGGGAAAAAAGAATTTGAATTTTTGCTTTCCGGTTTCAGGATCAAGAATGTGAGTGTTGCTGGGGAGGCTTGCTGTGTTATGAGTCATATTGTGGCAGCTCTAGGATCAGTAATGAAAACATTGCTGTGATGAGTGAGGTCTTGTCCCCGGGGGGAGTGTAGAGAGGACAAGGGCCTGCCTTGGGCTGGCAGCAGCAGATACACAAGACAAAACAATAAATAGTGACGGTGAAGGAGGCAAAGAGGAAGAACTTAGTAACCCAGAGCTCTTTTGCCAGAGGAGAACAGCCTCTTTCACAGCCGCCTGCTAACTCCACTGGAAGTGGTAGGAAGGCAGGCCAAAAGAGGTTCCTTATAAAAGCCTCATCCCAGTTATGAAGTTTGCAGACTTCACAGGAGACATTTTGTTGTGTGTCATGCCACATGTTGTTTGAACGATGAGACTCCACAAATACCTTATAATTTTAGTTTCTCTAATAATCTCAGTGGGGCAATATCTTTTATCCTCAACTCTATCACAGATGTTGTGAGGGAAGACATGGAGTCACCTAGTGTGTACACACATACCTTGTGTGTGCATATGTTCTGTTAAGGCATAATTAACATGTTACCATATCTCAGTTTGATGATTTTTTTTTTTTTTTTTTTTTTTTTGAGACAGAGTCTTGCTCTGCTGCCCAGGCTGGAGTGCAGTGGTGCGATCTTGGCTCACTGCAACCTCCGTCGTCCCGGGTTCCAGCGATTCCTCAGCTTCAGTCTCCCAAGTAGCTGGGATTACAGGTGCGTGCCATCACGCCTGGCTAATTTTTGTATTTTTAGCAGAGGTGGGGTTTCACCATGTTTGCCAGGCTGGTCTCGACTCCTGACCAGCCTTGGCCTCCCAAAGTGCTGGGATTATTGGCATGAGCCACTGCGCCCGGCCACTCAATTTGATGAGTTTTGACAATTGTATACATTCATGTGACCACCATCCAAAATAACATATAGAATATTTCCATTATTCCAGAGGTTCCACTGTGCTCCTTTCTAGCGTTCTGCATTTCCCATCCCCAACAAAACAACTGGCTTTCTGAATTCTATTGCTGTAGATTCGTTTTGCCTGTTCTTGGATTTCATATAAATGGAATTGGATGGTATGTAGTCTTTCCCTTCACGTGATGTTTTTGAGATTCAGCCACATTGGTGTCTGTATCAGTAATTTGCTCTTTTGTGAGTAATATTCCATTATATGAATGTATCACAATTTATCCATTCTTTTGTTTATCTCCTGGTGATAGACATTTGGACTGATTCATATTTGCCTACTATAAATAAGGATCTCTGGAAGGGGGAGGGCATATGTTTTCATTTCTCTTGGGTAAATACCTAAGAGTGAAATTGGTAGTTCATAGGATCAGTATAAGTCTGCCACCAGAAGAAACTTCCAGACAGTTCTTCAAAGTGGTTGTAACATTTTGCATTCCCACTAGAATGTATGAGAGTTTCAGGTATGCTACATCTTCGACCACAGGTAGGGTAATGTTGTCAGTCTTTTTTGGTTTAGCCATTCAAGGGGGTGAAATGGTATATCACTGAGTTTTAAATTTGCAACTCCCTGATAATATTGATGTGCACTTTTGCAGCTGCTTCTTGGCCAGTCATATTTCTTATTTTGTGAAGTGTTTATTCAAGTCTTTTGTTCATTTTTTGAAGTATTGTTTGCCGTCTTATTGATAATGGGTAGGAGTTTATTTTATACATATATATATATATTTTTTTAAATAAAGACAGAGTCTCTTTATGTTCCCAAGCTGGTGTTGAACTCCTGCCCTCAAGCAATCTTCCTGCCTTGGCCTGCCAAAGAGCTGGGATTAAAGGTGTGAGCCACTGTGCTCATTATATATTCTAGATATAATTTTAAAATTAGGTTTATGTATGCAGTTACCTTTCCTACTCTGTGGTTTGTGGGTTCATTTTCTTAATGGTGCTTTTTGAGGTCAGGAGATTGAGACCATCCTGGCTAACACCGTGAAACCCTGTCTCTACTTAAAAAAAATACAAAAAATTAGCAGGCATGGTGGCACATGCCTGTAGTCCCAGCTACTCTGGAGGCTAAGGACAGAGAGTCACTTGAACTTGGGAGGTTGAGGTTGCAGTGAGCCGAGATCGCACTACTGCACTCCATCCTGGGCGACAGAGCAAGACTCTGTCTCAAAAAACAAAAACTGGGAAACATGCTCACACCTGTAATTTCAGCACTTTGGGAGGCCGAGGTGGTCGGATCATCTGAGAGGTTGAGAGTTCGAGACCAGCCTGACCAACATGGAGAAACCCCGTTTCTACTAAAAATACAAAAAAGAGAGTGTCTTTTAGTGAACACATTTTTTACATTTGTATACATATGTGTATATTTTCTGAGATGGCATCTCCCTCTGTCACCCAGGCTGGGGTACAGTAGAGCCATCATTACTCTCTGTAGTCTTGAACCCTTGGGCTCGAGTGATCCTCCCATCTCAGCCTCCCGAGTAGCTGGGGCTATAGGTGTGCACCATTACACTCTGCTAATTTTTAAACTTTTTGTAGAGATAGAGTTTTGATATGTTGCCAACACTGCTCTGGAATTCCTGGCCTCAAGCCATCCTCCCACCTTGGCCTCCCAAAGTGCTGGGATTATAGGGGTGAACCACCATATGTGGCCAGCAAAAAAATTTAATTTTATTGTAGTCTGGCATATATATATATTTTTTGGTTAGTGTTTTTTTTTGTATCTAGCCTAAAATAACCTTTGTCTACTTCAAGGTTGTAAAGATAGTCTATGTTTTCTTCTGGATGCTTCATAGTTCTTGGATTTATATTTAGGTGTATGATCCATCTTGAATTAATTTCTTTTTGAGATGGAGTATTGCTCTGTTGCCCAGGCTGGCATGCAGTGGCACGGTCTTAGCTCTGCAACCTGTCTCCCAGGTTCAAGCAATTCTCCTGCCTCAGCCTCCTGAGTAGCTGGGATTACAGGTGCATGCCACGACGCCTGGCTAATTTTTTGTATTTTTGGTAGAGACGGGGTTTCACCATCTTGATCAGGCTAGTCTTGAATTCCTGATCTCGTGATCCACTCGCCTCGGCCTCCCAAAGCACTGGGATTATAGGCATTAGCCACCACACCCGGACCCATCTTGAATTAATTTTTGTATATGTAATAAAAGAGGGATCAAAATTTATTTTTCCTCATATTGATTTTCATCCGTCCCAACAAATATTTCTTGCAAATACTTTCCTTTTTGGATTATTTCTGGACTATTGTGTTTCATCAATCTATTTGCATAACTCTATGTTATTATTTGTGTATATGTTTTAAAATTCAGAATAGCAACTCTTTACACTGCTTGCTCCTCAGACCTAAGCATGCAGTCATTAATAGTGTCTTATATTTGCTTGATACTTTTCAAGGTCTGTAGTTGACTTATAGTAGTATGTTAGTAGTATTAATTAAATGCCTGTCATATATCAGTATTGCTCTCTGCTCCTCTTTTACATTATTCATTTAATAGTTATAAGCCCTTTCACATAGGTATTACCTGTATGTTATTGATGAAGAAACAAAGGCATAATTAAATAACACCTAAGATCACACAGTCAGTCAGTCCTAGAGGTTCGATTCCAAACCAGCTCTTAGAGGTTTTGCCCCTCTCTCTGCTATGAGGACAATGTGGTAATGTGATCTACTTGTAGCCAAAAGGTGCTCCTTGGACAATTTAGAAGGTATATTGTGTTAAGGTAAAATCTTAAATGTATATATATTTATACAGCTAGTATTTGTGCTGGGTTTTTGGTTTTGTTTTGTTTTGTTTTTGAGACAAAATTTCACTCTTGTTGCCCAGGCTGGAGTGCAATGGTGTGATCTTGGCTCACTGCAACCTCCACCTCCCGGGTTCAAGCGATTCTCCTGACAGCCTCCCGAGTAGCTGGGATCACAGGCATGCACCATCATATCTGGCTAATTTTGTATTTTTAGTAGAGACAGGGTTTCTCCATGTTGGTCAGGCTGGTCTCAAACTCCCAACCTCAGGTAATCCACCTGTCTCGGCCTCCCAAGTTGCTGGGATTACAGGCATGAGCCACTGTGCTCTGCTGTGCTGTTATCAGTATATTGTTAGAAACTTTTGAATCTAAAGAAAAAAAGGTGAAAAACAGAACAAGACATATTTGATGCCGTGGGAAGAAAGTATTAGAAGTGAAATCTAATTGTTAATGACATAGAAGGCATAAACAGAGCAGCAAACTGAGGAATTGGGGGAACTGAGGAAAAGTGAGTCCTGTGTGCATTCTCACTGATCTGGCTCTTCCGTGGTCCCGGGTGTCTAATAAAATGAAGAAATGCTCAGAATGCTGCTCCCTGCCTTTCTTTCTTGGATCCATAAATGACTCCAGTGAGGTGGGAGGTCCCCTCCATTGTTTCTACTTGGAGCCACGGACTCTTTAAGTTTTAATTTAAAAAAAAAATAGAGCACCAAAGCCATTTTCAAGAGAAGCCTTATGTTGCTTCTGAAAGCATTACAATGTAATCAAGAGTTTGCCTCCTTGAGTTCTTTGTAAGTTTGGTTGCCTAGAGAAACAGCCTGGCAGCCTCCAGGGTCATCACTGTGAACAAACAGCAGCTCCGGTGGGATGGCTCGCACCTCTTAATCACTTCCAGCGCCAAGACTGCAGGAGTCAAGTGCACAGGAGGAAAAGCGCTATCCTGGTCGAACTAGTTTGACTTTTAAAATAAACCTGACTCATGTTTCTATTCGCCTTGAAAATATTTCTGGACTATCATTTAAATGCCACTTTACACTGAGGCAAGTCTTCTGAACGACCAGATGTTAAAGAAAGAATAGATCAGATTCTGGTTCTGAATTTTTTCAGCAGCAATCATGAGTTGAATTTTCATTCATTTGTCTGTTCATTCATTAATTCATTAATTCATCTATTCATCATTCAACAGGCATTCATTGTGCTAAATTCCTTGTGCTAAATTCTGCTTGGTGAATATCTGCAATCTTCATATTATTGTTCAAGTGATCGCCTGTTTTTTGAGAAACAACAAACAGAAATAAGATTATGAAGGCCAGGCATGGTGGCTCATGCCTGTAATCCCAGCACTTTGGGAGGCCGAAGAGGGTAGATCACCTGAGGTCAGGAGTTCAAGACCAGGCTGGCCAACATGGTGAAACCCCATCTCTACTAAAAATACAAAAAATTAGCCAGGCATTGTGGCAGATGCCTGTAATCCCAGGTATGAGGCAGGAGAATCACTTGAACCTGGTTGGTGGAGGTTGCAGTGGGCTGAGATAGTGCCACTGTACTCCAGCCTGGGTGACAGACTCTGTCTAAAAAAAAAAAGATTATGACTTTACATAGAAATCAGTTGGGGGATGGAGAGGAGACAGAGAGGTCAGGAAATTTTAACTGTAAAATATATAGGGCCGGGCACAGTGGCTCACACCTGTAATCCCAACACTTTGGGAGGCTGAGGCGAGTGGATTGCTTGAACTCAGAGTTTGAAATCAGCCTGAGCAACATGCTGAAACCCCATGTCTACAAAAAATACCAAAACTTAGCTAGGTATGGTGGCACGTGCCTGCAGTCCCAGCTACTTGGAGTCTGAGGTGGGAGAGTGGCTTGAGCCCAGCAGGCAGAGCTTGCAGTGAGCCAAGATCATGCCACTGTACTTCAGTCTAGATGACAGAGCCAGACTCTGTCTCAAAAAAAAAAGTGTATATATACATATATATACATATATATATGTATATATACGGCAGAATATAATTATTCTTATGGTTCTGTTTCAATAGTACATTACCTTGGAATATTAGTCTCTAGATTTTGATGACATATTTGCTTTTAGAACTCATCAGTATTTTTTCACTGGGGGTGGATCAGTACCTTTTGGGTGGCTTGGAGTACATTATAATATTGTAGTTTACTTTTTGTGATGTAGTGAGTATTTGAGGATACTGCAAGGTGAGTATTTGGAGATACTTCATTTTTTAGTTTAAATATGAATAATATCCCCAGTTTCATAAGCTGGTTATGAATGTAAGACTGATAAACGGATCTGACTTTTTTTGGAGGGTGGAATGGGCAGGAGTGGTATTAAAATTTTCTTCAAAGTTTCTCTAAGTTTCACTAAATAACAGAAGGCTGTGTCTGCTGGTCAGCATTACTGGTTTGTGGAAGTGGCTTTACCCTCTCGTATTTGCTCACAGTCATTTTCCAAAATACTTTTAGGTTTCTAGTTAAAGTACTGTTGCCATGCCAGGTCCCTGAATTATGGCGGATATCTGAGGCCAGGACGAGGGACTGCCAAGGCTAGGCTGGGAATGGAACAAAAGGAGAGCCAGACCCGGGAGCTGGCAGGACCCGGGAATGCTTAGAAACTAGTGGTTAAAGACAGAGTCTAGGGAACAGTCGAGAGTCACGCAAATGTGAGAGGTGCCCTTGGCTTCATGAGAGGTCGGGATGAGCTGGCTGCAAGGAGCCTTTGAAATGGTGCCGAGTTTCTCCTCTGCCAGAAATCCTTTCCCTGCGCTCACTGTGTCAGAGGCTACTCCCAGGCGTGCTGAACAGGGGAGCCCTGTGGGAAGATGGCCACCGAGTTAACTCTAGAGAGGGGACATGTGTGGGCTGCACAGGATTCTGGGGGGCTGACTAGGAGGGGCAGCAGTACGAGTCCTCTTACTCCTGGTCCCGTGCTCCTTCTAACACACCATGCTGCTGCTGCTTCTGATCTGGAAAGCTTTTCTGATTCAATGGCGGCGCCTCATCTTCTTCCATCTCTAAGGAGATTAGTTAGTTACAAGGCAGGAAGTTGAATAGCGTCAGGCTTTAATCTCCTGGTTATTCTGAGGCTGTTTGATGTTAGTTCTTCCTTCAGACTAAGGCTTTGAAAGGGCTTTTTTTTTTCTGTGACAGAGAAATGACCAGGATACAGCCATATATTAAATTCCAAGGGCCCTCACATCTGTTTGCTTTGTGTATTCTGTGTACAAATATACATGATGATTTTTAGAGAACATTGCTTTCTTTTTTCTCTCTCTCTTTAATGCATTTGTTTCTTACTCCTGTTCTCTTTTAGCTCATTTTTATTGCATTAGGTTATAGCTGGGCTGATACTCTGAGAGTGCCTTCTCAGTCTGTGGGGTGAATCCAGGATTAAGAACACAGACAGAGCCTGACAGCCCCGTTAATTGTTTACTTACTTACTATTTAACACATAATATCAGGCTGGTTTCTCTGTTTTCTAGCAGCTGGAGTGAGACATCCTCCCGCTCTACCATAAAACCTTCCTGCTGTAGCCTAAGGTGACATATCCAGCCTGAATTTTAGATTCTTACATAACAAGTTCATATTTAATGTTTTGAAGAGCATCCAATTATAGTAAAAAATACTATTTAGAACCAGTTTCTACGGGTTCTATTTTACCAAAAAGAGAGCAAACCGCATAATCACCACATCAGCTGTTCTTAAATGGCGTATCAAAGAACTTCGTACCACTGAAAACGTCATGTTTTTACTTGTTTTACAAATTCTATGATCAGTTTTATGGCATGTGTTTGTTTAGTAAATGTTTGTTTTTAATCCGTAATACAAAAGTAAAAGCCACTTCTGTTTCTATACCATTATATAAATGTCGATCGTCAGTGTCATTGTGTCATTAGTTCCTTTGTGGAATATGGGCCACAGTATGTGGGCTGCACCCCTCACCCGTAGAGGTTTCCTTGACTAATAGGTATCATGATCTTTCTGTGAACAATCATACATTCCTGCATAATTAATTGAATCTTTGTGTTGTCCAAGAAAGACAAACCCAGCTTTAGTATCTTAGCTTGGCTGAGCAGAAACAGCATAATGTTTTGCTCATGGGCTTCCAAGTTTGAATGTGGTATCATTTTTTCAAGAGATAATGGGTTTATAGTTCTGGGTCTGATCACCTCTGCCCTCTGATGTTTTCCTTTGATTTTCAGAGCACTCCAACCGTTGTTTTATGGAAAACTCAAAAGAAGCCCTGTGACTCTGGAGCTCACATCTGAATAAGACAGTTCCGAAGGAGAGGGAAGAGAAGTTAGATAAAGATGAGAATTCGGAAGTGGAGAAGTAAGGTGAGAGTTTGGGGCAACATGCCTGCCTGGTGTGTTCTAGAGACGCCAGCAAGTCCTATCACAAAAACCTCCAATTAAGCCTCAAAGCATGACAAATTTCCCTCTTATCCAGAGAGAATATTGTATCTTTCTAAAGAGGCAGCATATGGAAGCTGCTGGGAAGGCCTTCCAGTGCAATTAAAAGGCAGATAGATCAGAGAACGCAGGGTTCCTGAAGCTGTCTGATCTCTTGCCTGTGATTTGTCTCAAGTGCAACTGACAGCCCCAACTAGCAATTACAATGCAGAGACTGGTATAGCTGGAGACTGGTCCAACAGGGAGGGAATGCTTGACCATTTACATGCAGTTAATTATTAAGGGCTGTCAGATGTCAGAATGGGAATTGGTAATATTGTGGTTAAACGCCCACCACATGTCTAATTTGAGTTGTGCCCACTACCTCCAGCTCCAGTTCAAATTAAGTCTACATTAATGTCTGATGACTCACAGCTGTGCAGCATGCAACTCCTTGTACACCGGGGGTGGGAGGGGGAATTTGCATAGCAGTTAGTGCCAGATAATGACTATGAAAGATGTGCACTTCTCTTTGTTGGAATAAGTACCATATGAGCCAAAGCGATCGTCACTGTTTTAAAGCCATCTTCATGCTTAAGAAAATGTTGATCTGTAAATTAGCTTCTTGGTGCAATGAATTTAGTTTAAGAAAGGCAGTTCCAGGTGAAACAATTTGCATGTTGTCAATGGCTGCCAAATAGGCCCCATAGAGATCAGAACATGGCCAAACGAGAATTGAAATAAAACCTGTCTCTATAATAATTCTCTTTTAAGCTTGATGAGAGTTTACGTTTTGGGCTGCCAAAATACTCTTTTTGTTTTTTTTGGATGATGATGATTTTGAATATGGTGCTCCGAGTGGGACCTGGAGCTGTGGCCATGGTGTCCACCTGCCTAGCATTTGGTGAAGGGAGTTTTCTGGGGGTCTTCCACCATGCCAATGATCTCACAGCAGGGTTCTACCCATCCAGACAGGCAGAGAGCAGGTGTCACTCGGCTCAGAGGTGCACTCTGATGGTGGCCAGGGACTTCGGAAGCTTTGAGAGCGATGGCTGATTTCCAGCAATCCAGAGGGCTGTATGGGGAACCCCTCATGCAGAAATATTTTGGGGTCCTGGACAAACATATGGTTTTGTGATATGTGGTAAGCGGAGGGGAATGGAAATTGGTGGTGGGAGCCAGGTGGGCATATTGGCATTCCATGCTCTTGGCCATTCCCTGGGCTGGCTTGCAAGAAACTCCACGTTAAGGAAGCTGGTGTTAGGCATTATTTCTTTTGAAAAAGTAAGTACTTCTGAGAAGACCAAAACAGGAATCTTTTGTTTATAAAATAGATGGTGTAGACTGTCCTTTAATCAGAAATCGTACCATTTTGCCCTATGTAAACAAATTGATATGAAATCATTTCAAAAACCAAGTCAGAGCTTAAAAACTCATATTCATTCTTGGTACTAGAGGTGTTTTGTTTTCTTTTACTTAGCTAAAAATAAACATATGTTTAATAACAGACAGATGAAGGAAAAATAAGACTTTGATAAGATTTAAGCATTTTCAGTCATGACCAAAGAAGCATTTAGAAAACACAAAAGGATGTGAATGTGTCACATGCTTGGGTTTCATGCTAAACAGATAGCAGGAGCTATGGAATGGAGACCTCACTTGGGGCCAAGAGACTATCTGTTTCCATTGAAGTTCCTAAAAAAACCCTTTGTGGGGAGGCGGCCTCCAAGTGGGAGCAGAGGGCCAAGTGCAGGCCTCAGCCTGGGCACTCTGGTTAGTGTTCCATTTCTGTCCTCCAAGTGGGTGATTAGAAGCCCAAACATAATGATCTGTTATGGACAGAGATCACAGTGCCTGCGGTTTCCAGAAGCTGCTGCTGACATGGTCTTGACAAGAGCACCAGTTCAGGGGTCACTTGAGTTGGAGCTATGGGCTTGGCGCCGTGAGAAAACTTCAGTACTGGGGACCGTTTGGCATCACAGAGTGTGAGGTTGCTTTCTTTCTTCAGGTGTTTCGTCTGAGCTAGACTACTGCTTCTCTCTGCTCATCACTTATTTAAAGTAGAATTATTTCCTGCTGGTACCCAGAGACTTGGTCACAACTATTGAAACCATAATGCTTCCTAAATAATAACTGGGCATACTGACTGTACAGTAATAATTCTGCCATTCGCGGCCCATCTGAAACCAACAAGTGTGCAGTATGCCTGCAGTGCTTGTGTGATAGGACACCTGTTTGCAAGCTCATTTTTCTTTTTGGTCCATTCCTCTGATTTCCTGTTTTCAGAAACAACAAATAGCCTGCCCTTCTGCTTTGTTAGCAAGTTCTCTATCTTTCAAAACTGTAAGTTTGATGAGTTGTTTTAGATTTAATACCACACTTCTTAAAGGGCCTGACTTCCTGGGTGGTAGATGCAGTAGAAAGACTGGGATAGAAATTACATATGTGCCCTAATGTAAAACTGGTACAAAAACTGGTACCCAGGAAAAAGGATAAATATTTGTCCCAAGATGATGCAAGTTGATAAATTTTTACTAAATTAAAAGGCAGCCTGCAGGAGCCACAGAACATACCAGTCAGTTTTGGTCTGGTGCTAGATATGGTGCCTTGTCTGGGAGTGAACTAGTTCCCTAGTCCTGAAGAATGAAGTCCACTGGGGTGCTGACGGGGTGACATTCTCAGTTGGGAGGGATGGAGGGATGGAGAGAAGCTGCCAAGCTTGGCCTAGCCTTGCCATTTCCTCCTTTACCAGCTGGCCGGCCTTGAACAAGTTATTTAGCTCTTTAGAATCTCGGCAACTTGCTTTGCAAAGTCAGGGAAATAAGAACACCCTCATAAGTTTGTTATGAAACGCCGTGACACAGTACACATGGGCATTACCCTAGTAGCAGACACATGGCAAGAACTTGACTGATGTGCTTTTCTTTCCTCTGTCTCTTCTGCATTACTTTGTATCACGGTTATCTTAATGACAGTATCTTTTCTTTTAGTTTGTATACAGAGTTTTCATAACAGTTTCATGCAGATGATTATTTTTGACAATGTAGTTCTTACTTTTTTAGCTCTTACCAAAAGTGTCACCAATGTGTTTGTAATGCAACTATCTGTTTTATGTTTGTCTTCTTAGTATGTGATAGCTCTTTGAGGACAGGGCCCATGCCTGCATAGTTCATTTCAGTATTTTTGGTGCCTCCTGTTACCCGGCACAGAGGACACACTCAAAACCTTTGTTGGGTAAATAAATGAATTCTTACAAAAACCCAGACTCTCATGGGGTAGGGGAGAGAGTCCCGTTGGAAACATGGGTGCTTGATGGACAAACAACAACAACAAACAAACAAAACCCTGTAGCTGTCCAACCTCCCAGGTCTTCTGATTTCTGCTCTAATAGCCAATAAGGCTTGTTGCTTCTCAATGGCACTGGGTTTTCTCTGGCATGGTCTTGTCCGATACTTAGGTACCTGAGCTGGGGGTCAGTTTGGATGAAAGGATAGCAAGAACAAATAGTGAAAAGTTGATTAAACTGCAAGCCTTATAATTTCTGCTTGGAAAACCTTGGGACAAATTAACTATGTGCCTTAATTATCAGTCTCATTTGGGTCATGTCTGCTCTAGGCTTCAACCCGGCTGAATTCTCTCTCATGTCAGGTTTTGTGTACATGACATTTCCTTTATCTTTATCCTCCATTGACACACACACCCTGCTCTGCCTGCCTGACTCCTGTGTATTCTTCAGAGCACAGCCCAGAGGCCCCTCTCTGTACCACACACATTTAGGTTAGGTCCAGTTTTAGGTGCTTCTGAATTGTGTATTTCACCCTTTAGCTAAAGTGTATCATGCTATATTGTAATTTCCTTACTTATCTGTGTTCTTCTCCAAGCCTTAAGCCTCCAAAGAGCAAGAAATAGGTTTATTTCATATGCTTAGGACCTGGAAGACTGCCTGGAATGAAATATTTGGTGCTCAAAAAATTTTGTCAATGGAAAGTCTAAGGTAGAAGGAGAAAGTCCCATGTAAATTCCTCTACCTCATTGATAACTACTTTAATTTTTGGCAAGACAGATGACATCCCCAACATAAAGACAATATAACCGTGTGTGTCACGTAGACGATATAGCAATATGAGGATTAGAGAAAATATATTAAAATGACGAAAGGCAACAGACTTTCAATTTCATTTGCAAACTAAGCCATTTACTTACCTTCTCCACTATGGATTGGCTTTTTGAAAATTAGATGAATGAAATTGGTCTGACCCCTCTGGAATTTATTATTCACGCACTAATAAATCCTTCTCAAATTGCCTTATCCAAATGTTGATTTGGATTTTTTTAATGCAGTTTTTATCATTTTTTTTTTTTTTAAGACAGAGTCTTGCTCAGTCTCCCAGGCTGCTGGAGTGTAGTGGCGCAATCTCGGCTCAATCTCTACACTGATTGAGTTGCATGTGTCTCCATCACTTTGGTTCTATTTAGAAAAGGAAATGAGGCCCACTCGCTTGGATACCTGCATTTTTCTCTGGTCTCCAGCACAGGTGAGCAGCACAGCCCTCATGCATCAGATCTTAGACAGGTTCTTTAGGAGCCTTTCAGTTAAGTGAAGTATGAGAACTTTCAGGGTTTCCAGGATCTAAGCAACCAGGAACAATTCCCCACTGTTTTCAGCATGACAAACAGAAAAAAAAGAGGGGAGGGGAGAGAAAACTCTGGTCTCTGATAAATAACCTTTCCATATGAAGTGCACATCAGTCTGACACAAGTAATTAGCTGTCAGGTGCTGGGCTTTGCTGTCAGAGGCCAATTTTCAGATTAGTGTTAATTGCAGGCCCCCCCACTCCTCGAGGGCCTTTGCTCCCACCCCTCAGCCCTCAGCAGGCTCCCTTCCCCAGCTTGCTGCCAGTGTGACTGTAGCCTAGAGTAATGGAGCTGGCAGGGTGGAATCAATTACTGGCCAGTGAAGATTTTCCCACAGGTCTGGGCTTGGGAAAGGAGGGCTATTCCTGCTGCCTAGACAGCTGGCCTGACTGTCCACTGGGAAAGGAGCCTACCCAAGGAGAGAGAGGGGCTTGCTCCGTGATGAACCGCTGACAGCCCATACATTATTGACAGGATTTGGCAGAGAGGGGCCTCTGCTACCTCTGCTTGTCCTGGTTCTCTTTGCGTTTTGCGCCTGCACTGACTACTGCTTTATCCCAGCATCTTGCTGCCCACATGAAAATACACACACAGAAAAACCCAGTATCCATTTGTTTATGGGCCTTGGTCCAAGAGGAAAAAGAAAAGGAAGATGGGATGGTGTTATTACAGTCTAGCAGCAATATTTGGAAATAAATTATTAGTGCAATTTTTCTATTTAAATTTTTTTTGTCATGATGAGAGTCGTGCTTTGTATCATTTTGGTTCAGATGTAGTCACCCCATGTAATTCATGATGGAACGTGTGCTGATGCCACCTGAGTTTTATGGTTACTTCCAAAGTTTTGAGACATTTTGAACTTTAGTCAGAAGATTCATGTAGGATTGCACTTTAAAAATATCCCAGGCCAGGCATAGTGGTTCATGCCTGTAATCCCAGCACTTTGGGAGGCTGAAGCCGGGGCAACATGGTGAAACCCCATCTGTACAAAAAAATACAAAAATTAGCCAGGCATGGAGATACATACCTGTAGTCCCAGCTACTCAGAAGGCTGAGGTGGGAGGATCACTTGGGCCCTCCCTTAAGTTGGGGATCGAGACTGCAGACAATATAGTTTAGCCCAGGTGACAGAGCAAGAACTTGTCAAAAAAAAAAAAAAATCCTGCCCTCCAGGTTTTCTGCTTAGTGATAATAATAAAATCTACATGAAGATGTTTTGTGTTTTGCTCTCAATTTTCCACTATCATTTATGTCTTTATCTGAAATTTTGAGCAAGAATAACCACTTGAATGTAGGCAAACTAAAACCCCACAATGTTTTAATAGTACCACTGACTATTCAAAAGCAGAATTCATATTAAAGTACCAAATCCATTTACAATAATATAAACATTTCAGAGTGACTTTAGTTTTTGAAAGATGCATTTAACTGTTCAACTTTCCATAAAATAGACATTAAATCAAGACAAGAAAAGTACACTGAAAGAATAATACAAACTAATGATAACAAATTAAAACATTTATACAAGAAAATCTTTTCTTAATAACCTCTTAATTGATTTCCCTTTTATAATATGTTGTTTTAGGAAACTAACATTCAGGTTAAATTTTTTTCTTTCTCTGTTTTGTACGTAAAATTTCTATGGATCCAAGAGAAAGTTTAGCTGTATAATTGGAAGAGTCTTTGATTACAATTACTCAGTTCAAAATTAAATAAAAGTGGATAAATAAGCATGAGTCTGGAATTAAAAAAAAAAAAAAGTGGGATGTTGCAATAAAGCAGGTTCATATCCCTTGAATGACAAGTTTCAGATGCTAGGCCTAAAAGGTCTCTTGAAAACCTAACAAATGGGATGCGAAATGCAAGTTTGAGATTCACTTGGCCAAATCTCCTGTAATCAAAGAAAAATGATCATGGCAAAGCTCCCCTAGCTCTCCCTTGTAAAAAGTGATTTCCTGCTCTTTGCCCTGCAGGAAGGCTGGAGGTTGAGGGGCATAGGAGGTGGAATTAAGAATCAAGAATGCGCCCATCTGTTCTGTGCACAGGAGGAGAGGGCTAACAGGTGACTTCTTTCAAACCACACCTGAGACAATGTTAAATGATTCTAAATCCTGGAATGAGGGGTTTGTGACCAAAGTTCTGTTGTGGAATGTCCTGATTAAACTCTATGAAATCTTGAATCCTGGGTGACTGATATTTAAAATGATGTCAATAGTGTCCTTGCTTTAAGGAAGTCCCTATCTAACCCTAGAAGAAACCCTAGGCAATACCATTCAGGACATAGTCATGGGCAAACACTTCATGACTAAAACACCAAAAGCAATGACAGCAAAGGCCAAAATTGACAAATGGGATCTAATTAAACTAAAGAGCTTCTGTGCAGCAAAAGATACCATCATCAGAGTGAACAGGCAACCTACAGAATGGGAAAAAATTTTTGCAATCTATCCATCTGACAAAGAGATAAGTAATATCCAGAATCTACAAAAAACTTAAACAAATTTACAAGAAAAAAACAACTCATCAAAAAGTGGGTGAATGATATGAACAGACACTTCTCAAAAGAAGACATTTATGTGGCCAAGAAATGAAAAAAAGCTCATCATCGCTGGTCATTAGAGAAATGCAAATCAAAACCACGAGATAACATCTCACGGCAGTTAGAATGAAGATCATTAAAAAGCCAGGAAACGACAGATGCTGGAGAGGATGTGGAGAAATAGGAACGCTTTTACAGTGTTGGTGGAAGTGTAAATCAGTTCAACCATTGCGGAAGACAGTGTGGCGATTCCTCAAGGATCTAGAACCAGACATATCATTTGACCCAGCAATCCCATTAGTGGGTATATACCCAAAGGATTATAAATCATTCTACTATAAAGACATGCACATGTATGTTTATTGCAGCACTGTTCACAATAGCAAAGACTTGGAACCAGCCCAAATGCTCATCAATGATAGACTGGATAAAGAAAATGTGGCATATATACACCAGGGAATACTATGCAGCCATGAAAAAAGGATGAGTTTAAAAGGATGGACAAAGCTGGAAACCACCATTCTCAGCAAACTAACACAGGAACAGAAAACCAAACACTGCATGTTCTCACTCATAAGTGGGAGTTGAATAATGAGAACACATGGACACAGGGAGGGGAACATCACACACTGGACCTGTCTGGTGATGGGGGGCTAGGAGAGGGATAGCATTAGCAAAAATACCTAATGTACGGATTGATGGGTGCAGAAAACCACCATGGTACGTGTATACTTATGTAACAAGCCTGCACGTTCTGCACATGTATCCCAATATTTAAAGTATAACCAGAAAAAAAAAAAAAAAAAAGCAGCCCTATCAAATCATTCTGCCTTGGCTGGGGTGTGGTGGCCTACAACTGTAATTCCACCACTTGCACTTTTGGAAGCCAAGGCTTGAGAATTGCTGGAGGCCAGGAGTTCAAGACTAGCCTGAGCAACATAGTGAGACCTCATGTCTACTAGAAATTTAAAAAATTAGCTGGATGTGGTTGTGGTTGTGCACGCTTGTAGTCCTAGCTGCTCAGGAGGCTGAGGTGGGAGAATCCCTTGAGCTCAGGAGTTTGAGGTTGCAGTGGGCTGTGGTCATTGCCACTGCACTCCAGCCCGGGAGACAGAAAGAGACCGTCTCAAAAAAAAAAAACAACAATGACAAAAATTAAAACCAAATTATTATGTATGTTTTTTTTAAATCTAAGATGAAACAGTAGTTCTGTGATGTGATTCAATAATTCAGTTTCTGTTTTTAGAACATTTACCAACTTTGTCCCATGATTTTGTTGGCTGCAAAATATTATTCCCCCTATTTTGAAAAAAAATGGAGCTACACAGCAGGGCTAAGGGCTAAGGGCTAAGTGCTGCTGTAGTGTCCTAACAAACCTATTAGACCATTTATGACATTCTAAGGTTCCCAGACACTCACCTGCTCCATCAGAGGCCCTGCCACCCACTGGGGCACTGTTTGAGGTGGGTCAGGTCCGTCAAGCTACTCATAGGACAACCTTCTCTAAATTTCAAATGACGGGGTGATATCTGGGGACATCTTCATCCCCTTTCTTTCTGAGATCAAGAGCTGTCACTTACTTCCAGGACTGTTCTTCCATTAAGGAGGAAGGAAAAGTTACCAAATACTCCAGTCTTCTATTAAGATGACACAGTGCAGCACAGAGAAAGGCAGGAAAAAGTTGATATCAAAAATACTGGGCTATTTTGATTTGGGAAGCATTTTAAAACAAAAGCTTTTGGATTGTATATTTATAGAGATCATTTACACTTTGGTCATTCAACTCTATAATAAATATACCTACATAGCAGGAATAATGTCTTTTATAAACATTCAGTTAATGCTTTTGAATTACCTTCTTTGTATCTCCCACCATCTGATAGCTTCCCACCTCTAAGGAACCAAGTGAAAAGGGCAGATAGATAGGGAGAGCCCTTAACAACGAGCTTGACTGGGTGCGGTGGCTCATGCCTGTAATCCCAGCACTTTGGGAGGCTGAGGTGGGTGGATCACCTGAGGTCAGGAGTTCGAGACCAGCCTGGCCAACATGACAAAATCCTATCTCTATTAAAAACACAAGAAAAAAACAAAACAAAAAACTGGGCATGGTGGCAGGCGCCTGCAATCCCAGCTACTTGGGAGGCTGAGGCACGAGAATCTCTTGAACTCAGGAGGCAGAGGTTGCAGTGAACTGAAATCATGCCATTGCACTCTAGCCTGGGCAGCAGAATGAGAGTCCATCCAAACAAACAAACAGGCTTTAAAACCAAGAAGAAAGGGGGATTGTTGTAGGTTTCTTTGGCTCTTCATTAGTCCCTGGAGAGCCAGCTTTTCCCATCAGATTATGAAGATTGCTCCATAGTTTAAACCTCTGTCCAAACGACCACAGTGTTAAATTCAGAGAAAGGTTGCCTCTTTGAGCCAGTGGATTTGGGGAGGAGAAGGGGTGAGGGAGGAAGGGAATAGAAAAAGAGTGAAGATGGGTGTTCCTTTCTCCCCTCTGTATGTTTCAGTCTTCGAGGGATAGATAAGTTAGATAAAGTTGGGGACCACCAAGGTCTGGGGTCTCTTTCCCCGATTCTCATCTGGGACTTGGAAACAATTCACTTTGCTGAGGCCCAGTACCACCATTAAGCATAGTTCAGTCAGTGGGGCAGTGTGGTTAGATGGAGAGAGGATCCACCTGGAGCTGCCCTTGGGAGTCAGTGAGTCCCCAAAGGGCCTACTGTGGGAGGGTGAGGGGTTCTTTTTTTTTTTTGAGATGGAGTCTCGCCAAGTCTGGAGTGCAGTAGCACTATCTCAGCTTACTGCAACCTCTGCCTCCTGGGTTCAAACAATTCTCCTACCTCAGCCTCTGATTAGCTGAGACTACAGGCACCCACCACCACACCTGGCTAATTTTTTTTTTTTTTTTTTTTTTTGCATTTTTAGTAGAGATGGGGGTTTCACCATATTGGCTAGGCTGGTCTTGAACTCCTGACCTTGTGATCCGCCCATCTCGGCCTCCCAAAGTGCTGGGATTACAGGCATGAGCCACTAGGCCCAGCTGGGGTGAGGAGGTCTTACAGTAATAACTGTGTAGGACTGGGAAGCCAGGTGGAAAATGGGGCAGAAACCTGGAGGAGTCAGTAGTCAACAAAAGCCAAGGGGAGGCGGATTTAGCAGGGAAGGGTCCCTGCGCCCTGACTGGCTGATAAAGAATAGACTGCAAGTTTATCAGCTGCAGGATATTAGCAACAGACACCAGCTGAATACTCAGGAACCACTCAAGCCAATGATTCCCCGGCGGACCTTGGAACAGCCACTGTGCAGCTGGTCCAGAGAACAGCCGGCCAGTCCTGGGGCCGGGTCACTCTGCCTCCACCAGGTCAGGGGGCCGCTCAGTACACAAGCCAGCCTTTTGGGCAGGACTGAGGGAGAAGCCAAAAGGGAGACTAACCTAGCGAACTGGTTAAGCGTATTGCACGGAATTAAAGCTAAGACGGAGATTCAGTTATTGTTTTCTCACTTCCTAGCCACTGGGGCCAAATCAAGTGCAGAGGAAACAATAAATACATTTTCTCTGCATGTCCAAGGTGCAGTGTGAGTATTTGCAGTCCCTCTACTCCTGCGAGTTTTCTCAGAAACTTAAATCCTCTAAGCCTGGATCACACACATCTACGTGGATTGGCAAGGTGAGCAAGGCCTCCGCTGCTCAGGCTTCTGTTTTCTCGTGTGTAAAATGACAGCAGGTGTTAAAGTGTTCTCTCTTGTTTTTTTCACCCACAAAATTCTATAACTAAATAGGAAGAGAAAAACATGCTCCACGGTCATGGGTGGGATGTGGTAGCGCTTTTCAAATCTTTTCACGGTTTTCCAGTGGCAGAGAAGACAGAGATGGTGCCTTCCAGGGTTGTCATGTATATGGCTTAAAGCAGTCCCCTGCAGGCAGGAGATTTCTTTATAGTTCTGTGTTTTATTTTTAAAAAATGTATATAGACCTTATATTTTATAATATGTGTATGTTTGTTTTAATACAAAAATAATGCTTTAAATTACGCACCATTGACTAAAACTGATGCACTGGAAGATATTCCACATTTAATCCTTGGCTTTGATTACTTTCTGGCATGCTGCTCTAACCCTGGGAAACACTTGCGAGAAGCCCAGGTTGGGAACACCGTGAGGATTCACCTAGGCTGGCGTATTTTTCAATATAGAAGGTCAAGTCCTAGATCTAGTGACCAGAAAGAAGAAACTGCCCCCTGCCCCTCGCCTCTACCTTCTACCTCCTACCTCCTCATGGGGCTTCAGTTTCCCCAGGAGGAAACTGAAGGGTAGGGTAGCCCTTGAAGAAGAGCAAGCAAAGATACTGGTCCAGGTCTGATATTTTCATTTTTAAAGACAGGATCTTGCTCTGCTGTCCAGGCTGGAATGCAATGGCACAATCATAGCTCACTGCAGCCTCTGACTCCTAGGCTCAAGCGATTCCCCTGACCCAGCCTCTAGTGTAGCTAGGAATACATGCATGTGTCACCACATCCAGGTAATTTTTTAACAAATAACTTTTTGTAGAGACGGGGGTGTCTCACTATGTTACTCAGGCTGGTCTCGAACTCCTGGCCTCAAGTGATCTTCCTTGCCTCAGCCTCCCAAAGCATTGGGATTACAGTAGTGAGCATGGGATTACACAGCTCCTGGCTATGGTGGAATTTCATCACAACCCTAATCTGCTCCTCTTCCCCACTCCTCCTATTTCCATAAACCCAGAGGATATGGCCCTCGCCCCTCTGAATAGTTCTGGCCCCTCAAAAGTTTTGAAATATGTGTGTACTGTCAAAGGAGGCCAGATTAATGACTTGTGGAAAATCCCTGCAAGTTTTGCCTTTTGCATTTCCAATTTTCTTGCCTTGCTTTTGGGGATTAAATTCTTATCACTTAAAAAAATATTGAGGATGATAGCAAACCAACACAGAAACAGAAAACCAAATACTGCATGTTCTCACTTATAAATGAGACCTAAAGTTGGGCGCAGTGGCTCACACCTGTGATCCTAGCACTTTGGGAGGCTGAGACCAGGAGATCACCTGAGGTTGGGAGTTTGAGACCTGCCTGACCAACATGGAGAAACCCCCGTCTCTACTATAAATACAAAATTAGCCGGGCGTGGTGGTGCATGTCTGTAATCCCAGCTACTCAGGAGGCTGAGGCAGGAGAATTGCTTGAACCCGGGAGATGGAGATTGAGGTGAGCGGAGATCTAGCCATTGCACTCCAGCCTGGGCAACAAGAGCAAAAACTCTATCACAAAAATAAAGAAACAAATAAATAGGACCTAAATGATGAGAACACATGGACAGAAAGAAGGGAACAACACACACTGGGGCCTGTCAGAGGGTGGAGGGTGGGAGGGGAGAGAGGATCAGGAAAAATATCTAATGGATACTAGGCTTAATACTTGGGCAATGAAATAATCTGTACAACAAACCCCTGACACAAGTTTTCCTATGTAACAAACCTGCACTTGTACCCCTGAACTTAAAATCAACATTTGAAAAATAAAAATAAATAAATAAATCCATATTTCCACTAAATGTAAATGTAAACATCCAATTTCCTGAAGCAGAATATGCTATACATATTTGCCTCAAAATAAGGTAAAATAATAAGGCAAAAAAGAATCAAGGAAGAACAAGAATGAATATAACCTTCCAGGATTCTTTTGGGTAGTGTCCCTGCCCTGATTAGGGCCTCTAGGGAATAAATGAATGTGTGTACACACAGGCGCTCTTGTGTGCTTGTGCACGCTCAAACACACGCACATTCACCCTCACATGCCCCAACCACCACTCTAGTCTACCCCCACAGCAAACATGATGAATTCACATCCTGAGGAGGTGTACCACCAACAAAATCTGACCCGAGGAAACAATTTCAATTCAATCAGAGGCCTCCTGTGGTTGAAGTTTACAAGAAGTGCTGCCAAATCCCACTCTTTTGGCAGACAAACTGTGCAGACATCGGGCCTGTTGGGAGGGTGAGGTGAGTTTCTTACTTTTAAAAAAGGGTCAATCCAAGATGTTTGTATTATTTCAATACTGTTTTTCCTATGGAGCCAGGGGTTGGTGGGGTGGGGGTGGGAAGTTCTTTCCTTGTTCCTGATATTTTCCAGAGATCAAAATTAAAACACAATGCCCTAAGAGTAATCAGCAAGCCTTCAGAAGAATTGCATGTACTTTTGATTTCTATACAAACCCACACAACACTTCTTTAACCCTTAATCATGTGCAGAGGTGCACAGCTGAGCAGGGAGATTTAGATCTCTGCACAGATATCAGCTTCCTAAACCTTCTGCATATTTAGCTGATAATTTGGAGGCCATAAACACGAGGAAGCATTTTTCCTTTATCTGTTAGCATTTGGTCCTGAAGAGGTGACAGAAGTCAGTTGGTGCTCTTTGGAAAGTTTCTGTGTGAGACCCACAGCATTGACATGGGCTTGTAAGACTTTTGATTAACCATGCATCCTTTTACTCAAACAGCAAGTGAAACCCCCCTCAATGATCCAGGCACTGTGCCTGGTACTAGGCATACAGAATGATAACAGAAAGAAGTGCCCTCAGGGAGCTTTCTGTCTAGAAGGGGAGGCACAAGCAGAGAATGAAATGCAGATTATTAAATGATAGAAGTGGACTCTTTAGGTTTTTCTGGGTAGCAAGGAGCAGAATGCCACTCAAATACCTCATATAAAGGCAACAGGAATCACATGGAACCAGAATCGGTTTTCTTGACAGGGCTCTGGGAAAGTTGAAATGCCACGTCAAAATGAAAATGAGGTGTAAGATTCCAGGCAGTTCTATTTTATTTTTTTGAGACAGAGTCTCGCTCTGTCAACCAGGCTGGAGTGCAGTGGCACGATCTTGGCTCACTTCAACCTCAACTTCCCAGATTCAATCGACTCTCCGGCCTCAGCCTCCTTAGTAGCTGGGTGTAGCGTGCACCATCACACACGGCTGATTTTTGTATTTTTAGTGACACAGGGTTTCACAATGTTGGCCATGCTGGTCTCCAACTCCTGGCCTCAGGTGATCCACCCACCTCACCCACCTCAGCCTCCCAGAGTGTTGGGATTTCAGGCATGAGCGCCTGGCCCAGGCAGTTTTAATAACTACTCTTCCCTCAGCCACACCTGTTGTGGTGACTCAGCTCCTCTCAGCTTTTTCCACTTCCTCTTCCTAATCTCATTCTACCAGAGCACCTTCTCTATGGCATGGCTCTGACTTACTCATTCTGGTTGCTTACTTGTGGCTTCCCCTGACTGCCTGGGGAGATCTGAATACTGTCTTCTCTCTGGTGTCTTTCAGCTTCTTCCCCTGATACCAAGTGTCCAATCTGATGCTCCAAATGAGAGGATACTATAGTCTCATAGAATCAACTCATCTCTTTTAGGCAGAGTTATTATTCCTGCCCACGTAGATGCTACCAGTAGATTGAATCTCCTTGCATGGTCCTGTGTGTTGTGGCCACGGGGCTGGGCATCCTGCATTGCAGGTTATGTGTGAGAGGCACACACGGTGACTCCCTGAAGGGAGCTCTTAGACAGACCCCTAGTAGAGGGGACTGTGGTCAAAGCAGTAGCTGTGGATATGGACATAAACACAGAGGGTGATGGGAACACAGAGGAGGGCAATTAATTCAGCCGGGCAGCTTAGGAACGGCTTTGCAGAGGAGCCTACCCCAACACTGAGCTCAAGGGAGGACAGAAAGTTGCTCCAGAGGGGGCCCTCAGGGCGATGGGGATGGAGATGGAATAACAGTAACCCCAACAGAGGAAACTTTAGTGTGAATGTCGTGTGTGTGTGTGTGTGTGTGTGTGTGTGTGTGTGTGTGTGTGTGTGTTTGGAAGGGGGGTGGTGCTATTACAGTTGTTTGATTGTTTGGTTTGGTTTTTTATTTATATTTTTTTTGAGACAGAGTCTTGCTCTGTCGCCCAGACTGTTATGCAGTGGAATGATCTTGGCTCACTGCAACCTCCAATTCCAGGGTTCAAGTAATTCTCCTGCCTCAGCCTCCTGAGTAGTTGGGATTACAGGCACGCACCATCATGCCTGGCTAATTTTTGTATTTTTGGTAGAGACAGGGTTTCACCATGTTGGCCAGGCTGGTCTTGAACTCCTGACCTCAGGTGTTCTGCCCACCTTAGCCTCCCAAAATGCTAGGATTATAGGCATGAGCCATCGCACCCAGCTTGTTTGGTTTGCTTTTAACTCAAGTAAGAATCTCTGCCTTTGCTTTGTAAAATTAGTAACCTATTCTAATTTATTATGATTACTGGCACCTTTAGATTTATTCCATCCTCTTTTTCTATAATTTCTGTTTTGAGTCAACTGGACATTTTCAAATACAGCAAGGAAAAAATTTTGGACTATACTTTGTGCTTGTTCTTATCCTCATTTTACAATGTGCTGTCTTTTACTAGGCGCAACCCTGGCTGGAACCAAAGATTATGAAAGGCCAAAAATGACCCAGGGGAATGGCTGGAGCTTGTGTCCCTGCAGAAAACAGGGCATTATGAAATTAACTTGTAATGGAGGATTGAAAGGCTTGGACATTTTGTTTTGAAAGTACACATTGTAAGCTTTTATTTTTTTTCAAAGTTATACATACTTGTAGTTTAAAAGTCAGCTAGTTCCACAAGGTCTGCTCACAAAAACAACAGCCTCCAATCTCTCTTCCCTATTTTCCCCTTCCACAAATGTAGCCACTCTCCTCTCTCAGCTGACTGTTTCTGTTTGCCTCTGTATCTCTAGATAACATGATTGCAGAGCTACAGTTTGATTCTTCCTTCAGTTTTTGAATTGAATCTTGACTTCCTCCTATGGAAGATGAGGATTTAATGCTCTTTACTGCACCCCACCCAGATAAATTTTCTATTTCCCCATGCCTAACCTTCTCAAAATGGTAATACTGCAATATAAGTAATGAGCATGTATGCTATTCATAGTAGAGCCATTTAAGAAAACCATGATTAATTTTTCTACACAATTTATTGTTTTCTTTGGTTAACAAGTGTTTTATTTTTCTCCATTGCATGGATTTGTTTCTTTTTCTTTTCATAGATTTAGGAATTCAATCCCAGAATCTCCATCATTTGTCTAATTGCCTTTTGATATGTTCATTCTCTCAAGCCCATCTTATTAAAGAAGTTTCTCCTGGAGCTAGACCTGCTCCTGCTGGGCTGGTGACCTCTATGACTGGTGCACAGCGGCCGTCTCAGATCTCCCTTCCCCCGGATTCCCATCGCCTCTCAATATTGAGCCTCCTGTTTTCCATCTCCTCTTTTTCATTTTTTTCTCTTGCTTTGCTCCAGAATACTTTCTAGCAGCTTCCTGAGAAAGAGTAAGTGGGAGGTGAATTTTGATGTTGCGTGTGTTTGCTTCAGCTTTGGGCTGCCATAACAAACTACTGCGGACTGAGTGGCTTCACAACACAAATATATTTTCTCACAGTGCTGGAAGCTAAGTGTTCCATATTAAGGCAGTAGCCGATTCAGTTCCTGGTGGAAACTGTCTTCCTGGCTTCTAAACAGTAGACAGTAGCCTTCTTGCTATGTCCTCACAAGGCATTTCTTTGGAACATGTGCATGGGAAGGGAGAGAGAGACAGAGGAAAGACAGAGAAACAGAGGAAAAACAGAGATAGAGACAGAAGAAATTCTCCCCTCTACCCCTCCCCTTGTTTTTTGAGGCAGGGTCTTGCTTTGTCACTTAGGCTGGAGTGCACAGGCACAATCACAGCTCACTGCAACCTCAAACTCCTGGGCTCAAGCGATCCTCCTGTCGCAGCCTCCCTGGGTAGCTGGAACTACAAGTGTGACACACCACGCCCAGCTCAATCTCTTCTCATAAGAACACAAATCCTATTACATCAGGGCCCTGCCCTTATGATTTCATCTAAACTTAACTCTTCCTTAGAGGCCCTGGTCTCCAAATATAGCCACAGTGTGGTAGGGGGTGGGGGGGCGGTTAGGACTTCAACATATGAATTTCGGGGGGACACAAACATTCAGTTCATAATACGTGTATTTTGTTTAAAGGACACCTTATTCTATTTAATATTTTCTTGTTATTTTGACAAAGTATGCAATTCTAGGTGAGAAACAATTTTCTTTTGGGATTTAGAGGTCATCACACCATTTATTGTTTTGGGTTACTTGCCCTGTTGCTATTGGGAAGTCTGAAGTCATTCTAATCTGTAATCATTATTACAAGAACTGTTTGTCCGCATCGCCGTTTGTGGAATCTTTGTCCTCAGCCTAAAATTTAACAATGATATGTCTTCATGTGGTTTTATTTTCATTCATTGTGCTGGCACTTAGAGGCCTTTCTCAACCAGAAACTCAGATACATTTTGTCGAATTCTTTCTTTGATTATTTTCTTTCTTCTTCTCTGAAGTTCTCTTATTCTAGAACTTAAATTTTCCAGATTGCACCTCGTGGCTCGATCCTTAATTGTCTTCTCTCCCCACTCTCTGCCTTTTTATTTTTGTATTATCCTGGAATATTTCTATAGCTTTAATGTCTAAACTTTCTACACAGTTTTTAATTTTGTTTTAAACTTTTAAATTCAAACTTTTAAATTTTTTTAACTTGGGAAATAAAAATTATATATATTTACGGTATACAACATGATGGTTTTGATATATGTGTGCATTGTGGAATGGCAAAGTCAAGCTAAATAACATATTTGTTTAATTTCAAAAGGCACTTTTTTGCATTTTAGATGTTTCTTTTTGTTATTTTATACCATTTTGGTTCTATTTCTCAGATGTGATTTTTTTTTAACTCTTAGAAGATATTAATCTAAAATGTTTAAAGTCATTTACATTTTTTTTTCTTTTGCATGCATAGTCTTGAGTTTCTCTAAGACACTCTTTCTATTTGCAGAAACTGAAAGGATCTGGCTCTTGCCCCTCATCTCCACCCTGTTTTGGGTGGGCAGACCACCCTTTTAGAGCCACTGGCCTAATTGTTGTGGCTGCAGTGAGGGCCACCAGTGGAATGGGGGGTAGAGGAAGCAGGAGTGCAGTGGGGAGACGTCAATGGAGAAGCGATGAAGATAAGGAGGGCGGGCCTTCCAGGGCACTTATTCATAGCTCATAGAGATCGGCAATTACAATTGGATAATTACTAATTGCAAATTACAGACATTTATAAGAAAGTAGCTCATTTTAGAATAAGGTGTAAAGAAAAAGATACAATTTGATATCTGCATGAAATGCAACTATCAGTTAACCTTGCCTGTTCTAGCTCTAATTTCATCTCAGATGCAGAAGAAACAATCCTTCCTGACTCCATCTTTTCTGAGAATCAGTGCCTTTTAGCACACATGAGTTCTCTGTCTCTGGATTCAGAGATAGAATGCTGCAGGATGCTTGGTCAACAAACAGCTGGATTTATGGCTTTTTCCAGCCTTTATTCATAAAAAAAAAACCTCCTGGAAATAAAAGGCACTCTTGTGCCTTGTGGGCATTTCAGATTTGCTGTGAACATTCTTTACTCACTATGAGTACTTTTATTTTCTCTTTCATAAAGGAGAAAGGGCTTTCTGCTTTATGATATGAAAAATTGGAAAGGAAAATTACTTTATGTTTGGTTTTTACCTATTATCTTTAAAAAAAAAACTTTTAAGTTCATGGCTACATGTGCAGAATGTGCAGGTTTGTTAAATGTGTGTCATGGGAGTTTGCTGTACAAATTATTTAATCACCCCAGTAATAAGCCTAGTATCTTCTAGATGTTTTTCCTGATCCTCTTCCTCTTCCCACCCTCCACCCTCTGATAGACCCCAGTGGGTGTTGTGCCCCTTTATGTGTCCATGTGGTTCTCATCATTTAGCTCCCACTTATAAGAACATGCCATATTTGGTTTTCTGTTCCTGCATTAGTTTGCTAAGGATAATGGCCTCCAGCTTCATCTATGTCACTGCAAAAGTTAGGATCTCATTCTTTTTTTATGGCTGCATAGTATTCCATGGTGTATATGTACCACATTTTCTTTATCCAGTCTGTCATTGATGGGCATTTGGGTTGGTTCATTGTCTTTGCTATTGTGAATTGTGCTGCAATAAACATATACATACATGTGTCTTTACAATAGAACGATTTATATTCTTTTGGGTATATACCCAGTAACGGAATTGCTGTATTGAATGGTATTTCTGTCTTTAGGTCTTTGAGGAATCACCAAACTGTCTTCCAGAATGGTTGAACTAATTTACACGCCCACTAACAGTGTATACACTTTCCTTTTTCTCCACAACTTTGCCAGCATCTGTTATTTTTTGACTTTTTAGTAATAGCCATTCTGACTGATGTGAGATCTCACTGTGGTTTTGATTTGCATTTCTCTAATGATCAGTGATGTTGAGCTCTTTCTCATATGTTTGTTGGCTGCATGAATGTCTTCTTTTCGGAAATGTCTGTTCATGTCCTCTGCCTACTTTTTAATGGGGTTCTTTTTTTCTTCTAAATTTAAATTCCTTGTAGAGTCTGTATATTAGACTTTGTCAGATGAATAGATTGCAAAAATTTTCTCCCATTCTGTAGGTTGTCTGTTCATTCTGTTGTTAGTTTCTTTGGTTGTGTAAAAGCTCTTTAGTTTAATTAGATCCCATTTGTCAATTTTTGCTTTTGTCGCCCTTGCTTTTGGCATCTTCATCATGAAATCTTAGCCCATGCCTATGTCCTGAATGGTATTGCCTAGGTTTTCTTCCAGGGTTTTTATAGTTTTGGATTTTTTTGTTTTTGTTTTTATTTTTATTTTTTTTGAGACAGAGTCTTGCTCTGTTGCCAGGCGCCAGGCTGAAGTGCAGTGGTGCCACCTTGGCTCACTGCAACCACCGCCTCCCGGGTTCAAGCAATTCTCCTGCCTCAGCCTCCTGAGTAGCTGGGACTACAGGCGCACGCCACCACGCCCAGCTAATTTTTGTATTTTAGTGGAGACAGGGTTTCACTATGTTGGCCAGGATGGTCTGTATCTCTTGACCTCGTGATCGGCCTGCTTTGGCCTCCCAAAGTGCTGGGATTACAGGCGTGATACAGTCTTGGGTTTTACATTTAAGTCTTTAATTCATCTTGAATTAATTTTTGTATGTGGTATAAGGAAGGGGTCCAGTTTCCACTTTGTATTGATGGCTAGCAGGTTATCCCAGCACCATTTATTGAATAGGGAATCCTTTCAATATGGATTGTTTTTGTCAGGTTTATTGAAGATCAGATAGTTGTCAGTGTATGGTCTTATTTCTGGGTTCTCTATTCTGTTGCATTGGTCTATATGTCTGCTCTTGTACCAGTACCATGCTGTTTTGGTTACTGTAGCCCTATGGTATAGTTTGAAGTCAAGTAGCATGATGCCTTCAGTTTTGTTCTTTTTGCTTAGGATGCCTTGGCTATTTGGGCTCTTTTTTGAGTCCACATACATTTTTAAATAGTTTTCTCTAATTCTGTGAAGAATGCCAGCGGTAGTTTAACAGGAATAACATTGAATCTATAAATTGCTTTGGGCAGTATGGCCACTTTAACAATATTGAATCTTCATATACATGAGCATGGAATGTTTTTCCATTTGTTTGTGTCATCTCTGATACCTTTGAGCAGTGGTTTGTAGTTCTTCTTGAAGAGATCTTTCACCACTCTTGTATTGTTACAATACAGGTATTGTAAAATACTAGTAATTTTTGCACATTGATTTTGTATCCTGAGACTTTGCTGAAGTTGCTTATCAGCTTAGAAAGCTTTTGGGCTGAAATGAGGGTGTTTTCTAGATATAGGATCATTTCATCTGCAAACAAGGATAGTTTGACTTACTCTCTTCCTGTTTGAATGCCTTTATTTCTTTCTCTTGTCCAATTGCCCTGGCCAGAACTTCCCATACTATGTTGAATAGGAGTGGTGACAGATGGCATCCTTGTCTTGTGCCGGCTTTCAAGGGGAATGCTTCCAGTTTTTGCCCATTCACTATGATATTAGCTGTGGCTTTGTCATATATGGCTCTTATTATTTTGAGTTATGTTCCTTTAATACCTAGTTTAGTGAGAGTTTTTAACGTGAAGAGATGTTGAATTTTATTGAAAGCCTTTTCTTAATCTATTGAGATAATCATGTGGTTTTTGTCTTTAGTTCCGTTTCTGTGATGAATCATATTAATTAATTTGTATATGTTGAACCAACTTTGTATCCCAGGGACGAAGCCTACTTGATCATGGTGGATAAGCTTTTTGATGTGCTGCTGGATTCAGTTGGCCAGTGTTTTGTTGAGGATCTTTGCACTGATGTTCATCAAGGATGTTGGCCTGAAGTTTTTGCTGTTTTTGTATCTCTGCCAATTTTTGGTATTAGGATGCTGGCCTCGTGGAATGAGTTAGGGAGGTGTCCCTCCTCCTCAATTTTTTGGAATAATTTCAGTAGGAATGGTACCAGCTCTTCTTTGTATATCTGGTACAATCCAGCTGTGAATTCATCTGGATTTTTGATTTGGAAGCAAACACATCCTTCTTCATATGGTGGCAGCAAGGAGAAGTGCCAAGGCAAAAGGGAAAAAGCCTCATATAAAACTATCAGATCTCAGGATGAGCTCACTCACTATCAGGAGAATTCATCTGGTCCTGGACTTTTATTGGTTGGTGAGCAATTTATTACTGCTTCAATTTCAGAAGTTGTTATTGGTCTGCTCAGGGATTAAATTTCTTCCTGGTTCAGTCTTGGGAGGGTATATGTGCCTAGAAACTTATCTATTCCTTCTAGATTTTCTAGTTTATGTGCATAAAGGCGTTCAAATTCTCTGATGGTTGTATTTCTGTGGGATCGGTGGTAATGTCCCTTTTATTTCTGATTGTTTTTATTTAAATCTCTCTCTTTTTTATTATTCTAGCTAGTGGTCTATTTTATTATTAATTTTTTTCAAAAATCAGTTCCCGGATTAATTTATCTTTTTAATGATTTGTGTGTGTGTGTGTGTCTATATGTCTGTGTGTCTGTCTGTCTCCTTCAGTTCAGCTCTATTTTAGTTATTTCTTGTTTTCTGCTAGCTTTAGGATTTGTTTGTTGTTGGTTCTCTAGTTCTTTTAGTTGTGATGTTATGTTGTTAACTTGAGATCTTTCTAACTTTTTGATGTGGACATTTAGTGTTATAAATTTCCCTCTTAACACTGCCTTAGCTGTGTCCCAGAGATTCTGGTATGTTGTATCTTTGCTCTCATTAGTTTCAAAGAGCTTCTTGATTTCTACCTTAATTTCATTATTTACTCAGAAGTAATTGTATAGGCTGGGTGTGGTGGCTCGTGCCTGTAATCCCAGCACTTTGGGAGGCTGAGGCAGGTGGATCACTTGAAGTCAGGAGTTCAAGACCAACCTGGCCAACATGGTGAAACCCCATGTTTACTAAAAATACAAAAATTAGCTGGGCATGGTGGCGCGTGCCTGAGATCCCAGCTATTTGGGGAGCTGAGGCACAAGAATCACTTTAATCCAGGAGGCAGAGGTTGCAGTGAGCTAAGATTGCACTGCTGCACTGCAGCCTGAGCAATAGAACAAGACAGAGTCTCAAAATAAAAAAGTCATCATATTAGTCTGTTCTCACATTGCTGTAAGGAAATACCCAGGACTGGGTAATTTATAAAGAAAAGAGTTTTAATTGACTAAGTTCAGCATGGCTGGGGAGGCCTCAGGAAACCTACAATCATGGTGGAAGGGAAAGCAAACACATCCTTCTTCATATGGTGGCAGCAAGGAGAAGTGCCAAGGCAAAAGGGAAAAAGCCTCGTATAAAACTATCAGATCTCATGATGAGCTCACTCACTATCAGGAGAACAGCAGCATGGGGGTAATTGCCTCATGATTCAGTCACCTCCCACCAGTCCCTCCCATGACGTATAGGGATTATGGGAACTGCAATTCAAGATGAGATTTGAGTGGTGATTTGGTTTGGCTAAACCGTATCAGCCAATCAGGAGTAGATTATTCAATTTCCATGTAACTGTGTGGTTTTGAGTTAATTTCTTAGTCATGAGTTCTAATTTGATTGTGCTGTGGTCCAAGAGACTGTTTTTATGATTTCAGTTCTTTTGCATTTGCTGAGGAGTGTTTTACTTCCGATTATGTGATTGATTTTAGAGTAAGTGTCATGTAGTGATGAGAAGAATGTAAATTTTGTTGTTTTAGAGTGGAGAGTTCTGTAGATACCTATCAGGTCCATTGGATCCAGAGCTGAGTTCAGATCCTGAATTTCTTTGTTAATTTTCTGTCTCAGTGATCTGTCTGATACTGTCAGTGGGGTGTTAAAACCTCCCACTGTTATTGTGTGGGAATCTAAGTCTCTTTGAAGGTCTATAAGAACTTGCTTTATGAATCTGTGTGCTCCTGTGTTAGGTGCATATATATTTAGGATAGTTAGATCTTTTTTGTTGTTGTTGAATTGAATCCTTTACCATTATATATAATGCCCTTCTTTGTCTTTTTTGATCTTTGATGATTTAAAGTCTGTTTTGTCAGACTAGGATTGCAACCCCTGCTTTTTTCTGTTAAAGTCTGTTTTTGTCAACTAGGATTGCAACTCTTGCTTTTTTCTGTTTTCCATTTGCTTGGTAAATTTTCTTCTATCCTTTTATTTTGAATCTATGTGTTTCATTGCATGTGAGATGGGTTTCTTGAAGACAGCATACCAGTGGGTCTTGGTTTTCAATCCAGGTTGCCATTCTGTGTATTTTAATTGAAGGCATTTAGCCCATTCACATTTAAGGTTAGTATTGATATGTGTGGATTTGATTCTGTCATTGGGATGTTAGCTGGTTATTTGGCAGATTTGTTTATGTGGTTGCTTTATAGTGTCACTGGTCTGTGTACTTCAGAGTGTTTTTGTAGTGGCTGGTAACAGTTTTTCCTTTCTATATTTAGTGCTTCCTGCAGGAGCTCTTGTAAGGCAGGTCTGGTGATAAAGAATCTCCTCAGCACTTGCTTGTCTAAAAAGGATCTTATTTCTCCTTTGCTCATGAAGATTGGATTTGGTGACTATGAAATTCTGGGTTGGAATTTCTTTTCTTTAAGAATGTTGAATATTGGCCCCTAATCTCTTCTAGCTTGTAGGGTTTCCACTGAGAGGTCCACTGTTAGTCTGATGGGCTTCCCTTTGTAGGTGACCTGGCTTTTCCTTCTGGCTGCCCTTAACATTTTTTCTTTCATTTTGACCTTGGGGAATCTGATGATTATGTGTCTCAGGGTTAATCTCCTCATGGAGTATCTTACTGGGGTTCTCTGGAATTCCTGAATTTCAATGTTGCCCTGTCTAGCTAGGTTGGGGAATCCTCATGTATAATATCCTGAAATAGGTTTTCCAGATTGGTTCCATTCTGCTCATCTCTTTCAGATACACCAATCAGTTGTAGATTTGGTCTTTTTACATAATCCCATATTTCTTGGAGGTTTTGTTCATTCCTTTACATTCTTTTTTCTCTATTCTTGTCTGCCTGTCTTATTTCAGGAAGACAGTCTGCAAGCTCTCAGATTCTTTCCTCTACTTGGTCTATTCTTCTATTAATACTTGCGATTGCATTATAAAATTCTTGTAGGGTGTTTTTCAGCCCTATCAGGTGAGTTACATTCTTCTCTATGCTGGCTATTTTGTCTGTCGGCTCCTGCAATGTTTTATCATGATTTTTAGCTTCCTTGCATTGGCTTACAGTATGCTCCTTTAGCTCAGTGAAATTCATTTTTATCTACATTCTGAATTCTATTTTTGTAATTTCAGCTGTCAAACCCTCAGCCCAGTTCTGAACCCTTGCTGGAGAGGTGATGCAGTCATTTGGAGAAGAGGAGGCATTCTGTTGTTTTCAGTTTTTAGCATTCTTACACTGATTCTTTCTCATCTTTGTGGCCTTATCTACCTTAAATCTTTGAGATTGTTTACCTTTAGATGGGGCTTTTTTTTTTTTCTTTTAACAGTCTCACCACTTTTCTGTAGGGCTGATGCAGTTTGCTGGGGGTTCACTCCAGTCCCTAGTCACCTTAGATTTTCCAGTACCTGGAGGTATTACCAGTGAAGGCTGCAAAACAGCAAAGATGGCAGCCTTTCCCTTCCTCTGGGAGCTCCATCCCAGGGGGTACGGACCTGTTGCTGGCCTGAACACATCTGTCGGAAGTGGCTGGAGACCGTGGTTGGGAGGTCTCACCCAGTCAGGAAGAGCAGATTTGGGATTTGCTTCAAGATGAAGACTAGCCATGCTTTCATCGAGTAACTGTTCTGTGCTGGGGTACCGCTTCTGCCCCAGGTTGGCTTGCGCTCTCCAAAGGCTGCAGGCTCGAATGTCTAAGTTGCCCAAACAGCAAAGATGGCTGCTCATCCCTTCCTGTTGGAACTCCATCCCAAGGAAAAATCAAATATCTGTCAGACTGGAGAACAGGGGCAGGGGTAGCTGGAGGCCCCAGTTGGGAGGAGTTCCCACCCAGTGAGGAGGGACAGACTGGGGACCTGCTTAAAGAAGCAGTCTGGCCACATTTTGGTAGAGCAGCTGTGCTGTGCTGGGGATCCCCTCTGTCCCCAGTGGGTTTGGACTCTTTAAAACCCACAGGTTGGAATGGCTGAGTCACTTCCCCTTCCCCCTGGGAACTCTGTCCTGTCCTAGCTAGGCACAACACTGTTACCGGTGGCTGGCTAAAATTCCAAGCCAGTGGGTGTTATCCTGTGAGGCACCATGGAAGTGGAGCCCACAGACCATCACTACTTGCCCTCTGGATTCATCCCCCTCCTAGGTGTGGGTATGGAGGTCCAACTTTCCACCTTGCCTTAGTTGCAGTCCTCTTTGCTGGGGAGCCCAGAGCCAGAGTATGTAAAGCTCCTGGGTCTCTGTGTATGCCTGAGCAGCTGCTCCATGGAGCTCTGTGTGTCAGACCAAAGGCCCTGGTGGAATGGGCTCATGAGGGGATCTCCTGACCTGAGGGTTGCAAAGATCCATGGGAAAAGTATGGTTTACCAGGGTTGCACATTCACTTACACTTCCCTAGGCAGTGGTAGGTTCCCTTGGCTCTGTGTCACTCCCAGATGAGCCATCACCCTGCCCTGCTTTTCTCTGTTCTACAGGGGTTGAGCTGTTTTCCTAATTAGTCCCAATCCAAGTACCTGGATATTTCAGTTGAAGGTGCTGTATTTACTCACCCCTTTAGTTCCTCTCCATGAAAGCCTCTCCATGAGAGCCTCTGTAGCTGGTTCTAGTCAGCTATCTTGGCTCTGAGTATCTATCTTTTATCTTACTTAATCCTCTATCTTTTATCTTACTTAATTCTTTTATATCTAAAAGATAAATATATAAATAATAAAAATACATATTATTTAGATAAAGATATAAATAATATATATCCTCTGAGATATATATATAATATACATTGCAAATATATAAATAATATATATTTATATTAAATATATATTTTTAGATATATTATTTAGATAGAGATAAAGATAAATATATATCATTACTAACTCCATTTTACAAACACAGAAACAGAGACTCAGAGAGATCAAATTACTTGCCTAAGATCACACAGTCATTGCCATAACCAAATGTGAACCCAGGTCTGTCTGACTCTCATTGATTCTGAGTTATCTTCCTCTATACACCTGTAAGCAAAAAGCCAGGACCATCCCTGCAAGTTTGTCTTAGTGCATTTGAGCTGCTGTAAGAAATTACTATAGCCTGGGTGGCTTATAAATAGCAGAAATTTATTTCTCACAGTTCTATAGGTTAGAAAATTCAAGATCAAGTTGCTGGCAGATTCAGTGTCTGGTAGAGCCCTCTTCCTTGTTCATAGATGGCGTCTTCTCACTGTGTCCTCATTCAGCAAAAGAATGAGGGAGCCACCTGGAGTCTTTTATAAGGGCACTAATTCCCTCATGAGCTCATCATTGCCCCAAAACTCCAGCTCCAAATATTATCACATTGGTAATTAGGTTCAACATATGAATTTTGCTCTATAGCAATATTTGTGTCCCAAATCCTCTTAACTCTCATTTCTACCCCACCCCCCGATCTCTTCCTTCTAAAACTCCTCTATTTTGAAGCTTGATCTTATCTAGAAATTAATATTGAATTGCTTAACTAAAATGTAATCATATCAGATAGGTTTTTAACATAGTATTTTACAAGCTGAAGTTCACAACTGATTAATGGGCCATGAAATTAATTTAAAATATTGACAAGAGCATTTTAAAAAGAATGGAATAGAATGGAAAATATTTCTATTCCTATGACTATATACATATTCACTGCATGTAGGAAAGGGTTAGTACTGTTACACATGTGTGTATTTGTGCACTTGGTCATAACGTAGAATGTTCTTCCTATTCTGGGTCATGATTAGAAAAAGAGTCCTTACTCATTACCAAATTGTCTTTCATAAGCAATCCAAGCCATTTTTCAAACCACACGTGCCATGGTGGTTTGCTGCATAAACAGTTTAAGCCATTTTTCAGAATATATATTTTAAAAACATATTTTAAACAAAATATACAATGCCCATGGGATGAAAATCCCTCATGGTCTGACCCCTGCTACCTTGTATAGTCTTATTCTGAGCCATTTTTGTCTACAAATACTTTCTATTTTAGCTCTACCAAATTAATTTTACAAAAAACTTTATCGAGTTATAATTTGTATCCAATAAAATGCACTGATTCCAAGTGCTTGGCTTGATGTTTTGTGTACATCAGTTTAACTACTGTCATAAATAATACACACAGCACTTTCATCACCCTAAAAGACCCCCATGTGCCCCACTTGCCAACCCTAGCCCCAAGCAACCCTGAAACTGCTTTCTATAACAATGAAGTAGAAAATTTCTAGAATTTTGTACGTATAACATATATAATGTTTTTGTCTGAATTTGTTCATTTAATATGATGCTTTTGAGACAACAATGTTCTTATATATATCTGTAGATCATTCTTCTCATTGATGAATAGTAGTCCATTGCATGAATATAGCACAACTTGTTTATTAATACGAAGGTAGATGTTTGGCTTGTCTCCAGTTTTTAGCTATTATTAACAAATGGACATTTGGTAAAGTAATTTGTGTAACATATATTTCAATGTGGGTAGAAAATACCTAGGAGTACAATTGCTGGGTTGTATGGTAGCTGTTTGTTTAACTGTATAAGAAATTGCCAACCCATTTTTCCAAGTGGTTATACTATTTTACATTCCCAGTAGTAACGCATGACTGTTCTAGTTGCTCTATATCCTCACCAACACTTGGTTGTATAAAACTTTAAAATTTTTAGTGATTCTAATAGGTGTGTGGTGGTTTCTCATCGTGGTTTTAATTTCCATCATCTGATGACTCAGAATATTGAACGTCTTTTTTTTTTTTTTTTGAGATGAAGTTTCAAGCTCACTGCAACCTCCTCCTCCCAGGTTCAAGTGATTCTCCTGCCTCCGCCTCCCAAGTAGCATAGATTACAGGCACATGTCACCATGCCCAGCTAATTTTGTATTATTTAGTAGAGATGGGGTTTCACCATGTTGGTCAGGCTGGTCTCAAACTCCTGACCTCAGGTGATTTACTTGCCTCAGCCACCCAAAGTGCTGGGATTACAGGCATGAGCCACTGCGCCTGGCTGAGCAACTTTTTGTGTACTCATTGGCCATTTGTTTATTTTCTTTTGCAAAGTTTCTGTACAAATCTTTTGCTCATTTTTTTTGCCTGTTTATTATTGAGTTGTGTTTATAAATTCTGAATAGCAGTCATTTGTTAGATACATGGATTGCAAATATTTCCTTCTGGTCTTTGGCCTGTCAATTCATTTTCTTGTTGGTGTCTTTTGAAGAGCAAAGATATTGAATCTTAGTGAAGAAAACTGTATCAATTTTTTTGTAGTGCCTTTTGTGTCCTCCGGTTATGAAGGTTTTCTCCTAGATATTTTATAGTTTTGGATTTTATATTTTGATATGTGATTATGATTGATTTCTAGTTAATTTTTTGTGTATAGCAGGAGTTTTGGATTGAGGTTCATTCTTTCCCATATGTATATATAGTTGTTTTTGCACCATTTGTTGAAAAGTCTACTTTTATTCCCATTGAATTATTCTTATGCTTTGTCAATAATTAATTGCCTATACATATATAAGTCTGTCTCTGGGTTTTCTTTCTATTCCAAGCATCTATATGTCTGTCCTCACACCAGCACCATATTGTCTTGATTACTGTAGATTTATGGTAAGTCTTGAAATCAAGTAGTGTAAGTCTCCTAACTTTGCTCTTCTTTTTAAATTTTGTTTTGGCCATTCTGGGACCTTTCTAGTTCTATATACATTTTAGAATCTATTTGTCAATTTTTACCAAAAACCTGCCAAAATTTTAACTGGAATAACTGATTAGAACCTGTAGATCATTAGGGGAGAATTGATGCCTTAATTGTTTTAATTATACGGATCATTCAGTTCATAAACAGGGGATACCTTTAATTAATTTAGCTCTCTACTTTCTTTTTCTTTCTTTTCTTTTTCTTTTTCTTTTTTTTTGTGATAGTCTCACTCGGGTACCCAGGCCCGAGTGCAGTGGTATGATCTCAGCTCACTGCAACCTCCGCCTCCTGGGTTGAAGCGATTCTCCTGCCTCAGCCGCACGTGTAGTTGGGAGTACAGGTGCATCCCACCATGCCTAGCTAAATTTTATATCTTTAATAGAGATGGGGTTTCATCATGTTGGTCAGGCTGATCTTGAACTCCCGACCCCAAGTGATCACCTGCCTCAGCCTCCCAAAGTGCTAAAATTATAGGCATGAGCCACTGTGCCAGGCCTCTCATTTCTCTTGGGAATGTTTTATAGTTTTCAGAATATAAATATTGCACTTATTATATTTATCCCTAAATATTTCATTTTATACACTATTATAAATGATAAGAAAACATTTTCACTTTCTGATTTTTAATAGACGTTATGTTTTACTCACAGCAAAATTGAGCAGAAGGTACAGAGATTTCTTATATATCCCCTATTCCCACATACACACAGCCACACTACTTTTAGATTCCCACGCAAAAATGGTAATGGTAAAATCAGTGAGCCTATAGTGATCCATTACCATCACACAAAATCCATAATTTATTAGGGTTCACTCTTGGTGTTGTACATTCTGTGAGTTTTGACACATGTATAATGATATGTATTCACCACTATAAAATTATACAAAATAGTTTCACTGCCCTAAAAATCCTCTGTGTCCTGCCTATTCATCACCCCCTCCTCCCTAATTCCTGACAACCACTGATTGTTTTACTGTCTCCATAGTTTTGCTTTTTCCAAAATATCTTATAGTCAGAATCATACAACTTGTAGCATTTTCTGGTTGGCTTTCAGTTGGTAACATGCATTTAAGTTTCCTCTATATCTTTTCATGGTTTAATAGTTCATTTCTTTTTAGCATTTCATAATATTTCATTGTCAGAATATACCACAGCCTACTCACTTACCCACTTAAGAACATCTTTGTTGCTTTCAGATTTGGGCAATTATAAATAAATCTGTTATAAACATTCATATGTAAGTTTTGGCTTGGACATAGGTTTTCAACTCATTTGGGAGCACAATTGCCAAAATCATATGATAAGAATTTCTAAGTTTTGTAGGAAACTGCCAAACTATCTTTTAAATTGACTGTACCATTTTATATTCCTACCAATAGTGAATGAGAGTTCCTGTTGCTCCACATCCTCACCAGCATTTAGTGTCATCAATGTTTTGGATTGTGGCTATTCTAATGGGTGTGTAGTGGTATCTTGTTGTTGTTTTAATTTATAATTTCCTAATGATATAGGATGTTGAGCATTTTTTCATATGCTTATTTGCCATTTGCCATCTGTGTATATCTTTGGTGAGGTGCCTGTTCAGGTATTTTGTCCATTTTAAATCAGGTTTTAAAAGTCATTGAATTTTAATTAAGAGTTCTTTGTATGTTTTAGATAACAGTGTTTTATTAGTGTTTCATAAATATTTTCTCCTAGTCTGTGGCTTGTCTTCTCATTTTCTTGACAATGCCTTTCTCGGAGAAGAGGCTTTAATTTTAATGAAGTCCAGCTCTATCTATCTATCTCTATCTATCTATCTATCTATCTATCTATCTATCTATCTATCTATCCATCCATCCAGATGGGGTCTTGTTATGCTGACTGGGCTGATCTCAGATTCTCAAGTGATCCTCCTGCCTTGGCCTCCCAAAGTGTTGGGACTATAGGCATGAGCCCCTATGCCCAGCCTTATCAATTTATTATTTCAAGGATTATGCCAATTTTTTACTAGTATATAAAAATATGCAATTGATTTTAATATATTATCTTACTATATTCACTTATCAGTTATTTTATTATTTATTTTATAGCATTTTTGTAGAACCCTTGGGAATCTAGACAACACAATCATGTCGTGCAAATAATGACCGTTTTACTTCTTCCTTTACAGTCAGCATGGCTCTAATTTTTTTTTTTTTGTCTTATTGCATTGGCTAAAACCTACAGTACAATAGTGAATAGAAGTGCTGAGAACAGACATCCTTCCATTGTTCTAAACCTTAGGAGAAATACATTCAGTCTTTCACCATTAAATCTGTCATTAGTTCTAGATTTTTTTGTAGACATTCTTCATCCGGTTGAGGAAGGTCCTTTCTATTCATAGCTTTTTATGATTTTCTTTTTTTAAATCAGGAATAAGTGTTGAATTTTGTCAAGGGATGATTGTCATTTTTCTTGTTTGATTTTTTAATATAGTAAATTATATTGACTGATTTTCAAATATCAGAACAACTTTGCATTCCTGAGAAAAATCTCACTTGGTTGTGATGCATTATCCTTTTTATACTTTGCTGGATTTCATTTGCTAATATTTTGTTACAGATATTTGTGTCTATGCTCATGAGAATATTAATCTGTAACATTTTTTGTGTATGATGCCTGTCTTATTCTGGTATCAGGGTAATTCTGAACTCATAAAATAGTCGTAAATGTTATCTCCTTTTTTATTTTCTAAAAAATTTATTTTCTGTATGCAATGGTTATAATTTCTTTCTTATATGTTTGGTAGAACTACTAGTGGAGCCATCTGGACCTGGAGTTTTACTTTGGGGAAAATTTTAAAATATCAATTCCATTTCTTTAATAGACATAGAACTTTTTACATTAACTATTTCTTCTTCAGTGAACTATGGTAGCTTGTATCTTTCAGGAACTTTGTCTCTTTCACTGAAGCTCTGAAATTTATAGGCATAACATTGTTCATAATATTCCATGGTTAACTTTTAATGTCTATAGAGTCTGCTCATACTTTCATTCTTGACATTGGTAATTTGTGTCATCTCTTTTCACTGTTTAGTCTCATGAAAGGTTTTTCAATTTAATGAATCATTTAAAGGGCTTGCTTTTTATTTTATTTTTAATTAAAAAAAATTTTTTTTTTTAGACAAAGTCTTACTACTCTGTTTCCTAGGCTGGAGTGCAATGGCACCATCTTGGCTCACTGCAACCTCTGCCTTGTAGGTTCAAGTGATTCTCATGACTCAACCTCCTGAGTAGCTGGGATTACAGGCGCATGCCACCATGTCCGGCTAATTTCTGTTGTTTAGTAGAGACAGGGTTTCGTCATGTTGGCCAGGCCGGTCTTGAACTTCTGACCTCAGGTGATCCACCTGCCTTGGCCTCCCAAAGTGTTGGGATTACAGATGTGAGCCACTGTGCCTGGCCTAGCTTTTCATTTCATTTTCTCTAAAGCTTTTGTGTTTTTGATTTCATTAATTTCTGCGGTTACCTTTATTATGATGTCCTCTGTGTGGGTTGGGTTTATTTGTTCTTCTTTTTTCAGATTTATTAAGGTAAAAGTTTAGATCATTTCTGAGATGTTTTCTGTTTCTAATGTAAGCATTTAATGCTATAAATTTCCCTCGTGACCCTGTTTTAGCTGAATCTCATACATTTGATATGCTGTTTTCATTTTCATCTACTTCACAATACAGAAGATATCTTATGATTTTTTCCTATGATCTGTGAATTATCTAGAAGCATTGCTGTTTTTATTTTTATTTAAATATTTGGTAGTTTTAAATATAATCTTTTGTTATTGATTTCTAATTTAATTCCATTTTGACTAGAAAAAATATTTTTTGTTATTTTTTCCTAATCTTCCCATCCTTTGCTATAAAAATATTTTATTGACTTATTTATTATTGCTTCCTTACTTTTTAAAGCAATTTTGCTTAGTTCTCTTTTTCTCTCTGGACTGACTTGTGCTTCAGAAAGTTCTAGGCATAAAAAGATTGCTCCAGCCCTGGCTCTGAGTGATGTCTCTGCTCTGGGGCCCAAAACCAGGTAACCCCTGGGTTCCAATTCTAAATTTTCAGGAGAGTGTCTTATATGATCAGCCTGGGTTGAGTCCGACCTGGGGAAATCACTGGCACATCAAATTAACAATGTCTGGTCTATCCCTTTAACAGAGCTGTGTACACAAATAGTTTTTAACAATGACACACGGACTGGATAGCACCTCAGAAGTTCTGTATACTGGCTGAGCACCGTAGCTCATGCTTGTAATGCCAGTACTTTGGGAGGCTGAGGCAGGTGGATCGCCTGAGGTCTGGAGTTCAAGACCAGCCTGGCCAACATGGTGAAACCTCATCTCTACTAAAAATTCAAAAATTAGCTGGGTGTGGTGGCATGTGCCTGTAATCCCAGCTATTTGGAGGGCAGGAGAATCACTTGAACTTGGGAGGCAGAGGTTGCAGTGAGCTGTGGTCGAGCCATTGCACTCCAGCCTGGGTGACAGAGCAAGACACTGTCTCAGAAAAAAAAAAAAAAAGAGAGATCCAAGATGGCCACGTAGCAGCAGCTCAGGATTGTGGCTCCCAGTGAAAACGCAGAGAGTGAGTGGATGCCGCAATTGCAGACGAATTTTTGATGCCCACAGACTGGGAGATTCCCAGCGAAGGAGCCACACGGGTCGCCAGCGTGACTCTTTTGGCCGGCGCGGTGCTTCTCGGTGCGGTGCGTACGGGACTGGTTGCCCTTTTAGTTGGGCTCCGCTGGTCCCATCCCTACAAGGAGAACAGCAATTGGAAGCGCTGAGGATGGAGAAAGCACAGCTGAACCCAGGAAGGCCCAGCTCTGTGGGGAAGGGGTGCCCCCCGAAGGAAAACTAAGAAACAGAAAAAACTTTATCACCAACAAGCCAGACGTCCACTCAGAGACCCAATCTGAAAGTCGGCAATTACAAAGACGACAGGTGGATAAATCCACAAAAATGGGAAGAAACCAGTGCAGAAAGGCTGAGAACACCTGAAATCAGAATGCCTCTCCTCCTACAGGGGATCACAGCTCCCCATCAGCAAGAGAACAAGGCCTGACAGAGGATGAGTGTGATGAACTCACAGAATCAGGCTTCAGAAGGTGGATAATAAGAAACTTCTGTGAGCTAAAAGAACATGTTCTAACCCAATGCAAAGACACTAAGAACCTTGAAAGAAGATTTAAAGAAATGCTAACAAGAATGGACAAGTTAGAGAAGAATATAAGTGAATTGATGGAGCTGAAAAACACAACACGAGAACTTCGCGAAGCATGCACAAGTTTCAACAGCTGAATTGACCAAGCAGAAGAAAGGATATCAGAGGTCGAAGATCAACTCAATG
>CAUYQU010039618.1:0-54475 GCA_963574635.1 Cheracebus regulus | reverse complement strand
GTGGCTCCTTCTCCGGGAATCTCCCAGTCTGTGGGCATCAAAAATTCGTCTGCAATTGCGGCATCCACTCACTCTCTGCGCTTTCACTGGGAGCTACAATCCTGAGCTGCTGCTACGCGGCCATCTTGGATCTCTCTCTATAAGAGTTTTAAATCAGCAGTTCTGATTGTAGTAGTGGTTACATAAATTAATGTATATGACAAAATTCACAGGAATGTACACTTCCCCAAAAAAGTGAGTGGATGTAAAAACTGATGAAATCTAAGTAAGGGCTGCAGCTTAGTAAATGGTGTTAATGTCAATTTCCTGGTTTTGGTCATCATCAGGGTGAAAGCTCGGTGAAGGGTACCCAAGATCTCCCTACTGTTTTTGCAACTTCTATGTGAGTCTAATATTACTTCAAAATTTTTTTAAAAGTTAAGTGTAGGGAGGATTCAACATGTCTTGTAAATTTAAAAAGTATTACCTTTCAAAGGTGGCTCCTAGCAAGCTCTGGAGTCAGACAGACCCAGGTTAGTATTTCAGCCTCACCACCTACTAACTCTGTAGCTTTGGGCAAATTACTTCTCTTCTCTGAGCCTCAGCTTCCTTGCTTGTAAATTCTCACACAGGAATAATGACACATGGTGCACATATTACCTATAGGATAATATATGCAACAGAACCTGAGGCAATGGCTAGAACACAGATGGTGCTAAGTAAATCTTAGCTTCCAAATTTACCTCAACCAATGCCACTTCTCTGTTCACTCGCCTGCCTTGTATTTGATTCCACTCTTCGAGGTCAAACAAGGTTCTCCTGGGAACCCAGGTTCCTCCAGCAATTGGACCTTCCTAGCTCTCTGCATCTGGGCCAACATAAAGGCTGGGCTGCCCCTGAAGCTCAGACTTCCATGGAAACAGCACCTGCTATGGATCCCCAACCAGGCTCTGCAAGGCCATCCAGCCCTCAGTTGATAGAGTGCAGCTAATAACTCTCCCCTGCTTTAAGATCCCATTTACCATTCCTCCCTTCTTTCTTCCACCATTCTCTAGCACCATTCCAAAAGGTCTTGCAAGCAAAAGTCACTCCTTTATGAGTGCAAAAACACTTACAAAGACATTTTTATGCATGTGTTATACCTCCTTATAGCCCTAACAAGACCCTGGTTAGAGGCAGGGCAAGTATAAGAATCCCAGTTTTCCAGATGGCAAGAGGCACACTTTGGGGAGGTGGGTGAGGAACAGGAAGGAGGGAAGGGAATCAACACAATTAGTCAGCTGCTGTGGGCCAGGCACTTTATTTTCCTTAATTCTTTCGAGATTGTGATGTAACAATTATTAAATCTCCATTCTGCAGACAAAAAAGCCTTAGTTCAGGAAGATTGCATAACACAAAAGGACACCCAGCCAACATGGGCAGAATGGGGATCCCAAGATCCAAGCTTCCCTGACTCCAGGGAGGGCGGGGCACCTTCCTTCACACCAAGCACAAAGACCATCAAGCTGTCGTTCATTCATTATCGAGGAGCAACTGGAAACCCTGCCTTCTCTGTGGAGTCTTCCTGAATTGCCTGCACCCATGAGTACCCTCGCCCCAAAGACAGGAGGGTCTTCAGATGTTCCTAACTCTACCTCTCCAAAGGAGGCAACATGTTCATACTGTGTCACATATCCACTATAAACATGGAATTCCCTGGAGCTCCTTTGCCTGCCTGGGCCACTAACACCACCATCCCTCAACCTCACCCTCTCCGTCCCTCCCACAGCTTTGTCTAGAGAGCCAGATTCTGTTCCATATCCCACAGAGTCCAGGCTGGAGGGGCCCTCAGAAAACACTCCAGCAGGCACCGAGATCCACAGAGGGGAAAGTGCTGGCCTGAGTCCCACGGTTGGATCGGGTCGCAGCCAGCAGGGACCAACCCCCAAGCCTCCCGACTGCATTCAGTACACTGCTGTCTTCCTCTCTGCAACTCTCCTTGGAAGAGGGCTTCCTGGGTCACGCGCTCCCAGCCATTCCAGCACGCCTGCCTCACGCACTCCCAGCCATTCCAGCACGCCTGCCTCCCTCCCACACTCCTGAACCCTGCCCATCCTTCCAGCCCCAGCTCAGTCCTGCTTCTTCTCCCTTGAAAGCTTTCCAGATTATTCTAGCCTGCAAGGGTCCCACCTTGCACCGACAGCTGCTTCTACCCTCCATTGCCCTTGGTATCTGTAGAACTCAGGTAATTCCACCATCAGGGACCTCGTTCACCCTTTGCAGCCAGACCACCAGCTCCTAAGGACTCAGACCATACCACCCTCCCCACAGCCCTGGCACAGCTGAGCACTTAGGAGGCAGAGAGGATCGGGCGCAGTGGCTCACGCCTGTAATCCCAGCACTTTGGAAGACTGAGGCGGGTGGATCACCTGAGGTTGGGAGTTCGAAACCAGCATGACCAACATGGTGAAACCCCATATCTACTAAAAATACAAAAAATTAGCCGGTCGTGGTGGTACATGCCTGTAATCTCAGCTACCCGGGAGGCTGAGGCAGAGAATCACTTGAACCTGGGAGGTGGAGATTGCGGTGAGCTGAGATCGCACCATTGCACTCCAGCCTGGGCAATAAGAATGAAACTCCGTCTCAAAAAAAAAAAAAAAAAAGAAGAAGAAGAAGGCGAGAGAAGTAGGGAGGGAGGGGAAACACACCTTTCTTTATTTGAGCATATGTCACTCCAAATTCTGTCCATATTTTATCTCATTTGTGGGGGACTCCCTTATCTTTTTTCCAAACTTTACAGGATTTAACATTTTCCCCTAAAGAACAATCTCACAAGCTCTCGCTTCCTACTAAAATTTTGCCTAACAACCCCCTGAGAATTAAACTTTGGGGTAAAATTCCACTTTTGAGACTTGGTCCCCTTGTGACTAATTGAGCTGCCAAGATCAAACCAAGTCTTCAATCCCATTAAATAAAGCCACATAAAAGCTGGCCCTGCTAACAGCACTTTCCTGATTTCCTCAAGCTGGCCGGCAGTAAGTATTCCTAATTGTGCTTGTTAAAAAGTGGATTTATGAATCCCAATTAGGCCACTTACACTTACACGGCAGCAGTTTTCAATACCACCAAACCTCCCTTCTTCCCAAGATGAAATTATTTTTGGTGGGTGACAGGACAATTACTAAAACATAAAAGGACCCACCCGGTACCACAGCAGCAGCTTCAGCAATTCCGTTAGCAGGCCTCAAGGACAAGCAGGGTTTTGATGGCAGATTTAAGCCCAGGCTGAGCTTCCCCAGCTGCGTGAGCCTCAGCACGCAGGTGTATCTCCTGGCTCTTTCTCCTTGGACGCAGTACCAACCTGCAGATGCCCCGCCTCACCCTTCAGCCTGCGCCTGGTTTCCAAGTTGCTCCCCAACGATTCCTTGGGCCTTCTCCAGAGCCAATTCTTCTGCTCAAAAGGCCTTTCCCCAAACCTACTCTCCCTCATCTCCCTTGAAGTCTCAGCTCAAATGGCCTCTCTTCCAGGAAGCCTTCCTTCCCTGATGCCTGGTCAGATCTACTCACCAGCAGCCACCCACAGCCTCTTGTGCCTATTGTTTTTCAAGCACTTACTGTATTTCTCTGACTCCTTGAGTTTGCCTCCTCCGCAACTGTATTTGTCTTGTGTTCATCTCCCACACAATTAAGGAGCTATGAGCTCCCCAAGGGCAAGGAGTGGGTCTCATTCATCTTGGCTTCCCCAGTGCCTGGTATGTAGTAGGCTGGCTCATTCATTCATCTTCTTAGAACCCAAGTTTAAAATCAGCAAAGGATCTGAATAGATACTTCTCCAAAGAAGGTATATAAGTTACCAATATGCCCATGGAAAGCTGCTAAACACCATTAATCCTCAGGGAAATGCAAATAAAAACCACTTTGAGATAACTTCTTCAAACCCACTAGGATAGCTACAGTCAAAAAGTCAGATAATAACAAATGTTGATGAACATGTGGAGAAACTGCGACCCTCATACACGGCTGGTGGGAATGTAAAACGGTGGCGCCACTTTGATAAACAGTTGTACGGTTTCCCAAATGTTAAACACAGAGTTACCATATAACCCAGCAATTCCACTCCTAGGCATGTATCCAACATAAATGGAAATATGTGTCCATGCAAAACCTTGTACATGAAATTCATAGCAGCATTATTCATAATAGCCAGGAAGCAGAAACAAACCAAATATCTAACAGCCCATGAATGGATAAATAAAATGTGCTATATCCACGAAGTGAAATATTATTTGCCAATAAAAAGGAATGAAGTACTAACTAGTTCAGTTCATGCTACAACATGGATGAACCTTGAAAACCTGCTGAGCAAAAGAAATCAGTCACAACCACATATCGTATGACTTACCATTCCTCCCTTCTTTCCTCCATCATTCTCTAGCACCGTTCCAAAAGGTCTTGAAAGCAAGAGTCACTCCTTTATGAGTGCAAAGAACACTTACAAAGACATTTTTACGCATGTGTTATACCTCCTTCAAGCCCCAACAAGACCCTGGTTAGAAGCAGGGCAAGTATAAGAATCCCAGTTTTCCAGATGGCAAGAGGCACACTTTGGGGAGGTCGCCATTTATATGAAATGTCCAAAACGCATAAGTCCATAGAGACAAAAGTAGATAAATGCTTGCCAGGGGCTGGGGGGATGCGGAATGGGGAGTGACTGATAATGGATATGGGGTTACTTTTGGGGGGTAATTGTGATCACACCACAAAATTGTGGTGATGGTTGCACAGCTCTGTGCATATACCAAAAACTGTTGAACTGTACACTTTAAAATGGTGAATTGCAAGGTGGGTGGATCACTTGAGGCCAAGAGTTCAAGACCAACCTGGCCAACATGGTAAAAAAACGCCATCCCATCTCTACTAAAAACACAAAAATTATCCAGGCGTTGTGGTGCACGCCTGTAATCCAAGCTACCTGGGAGGCTGAGGCAGGAGAATCACTTGAACCTGGGAGGCAGAGGCTGCAGTGAGCTGAGATCATGCCATGGCACTCCAGTCTGGGTGATAGAGCAAGACTCAGTCTCAAAAAACTGTAAATAAATAAAATAAAAAATAAAATGGTGAATTGTATGGTATGTGGATTATACTTCAATAAAGCTGCTACAAATCTTTTTCTTAAGTCATTTGGGCACTCACTGTGTGGAGGGTGTGGGTTCATGAAGGACTGAGCCTCAGCAGCCGAAACTCCTGTACATCCCCTACTCAGAGTGGCTGAATGTTGGGTATTCTTCCACTACTACAACCTCCCTCCAGATGTCAGCCCCCTGCTTGGCCCAGGAAGGATGGTACAGGTGACTGGCCTCTTTTTTTGATCAGTCATGATGGGGGAAATTTAATTAACAGGAAACTTTGCTACTTCAGGACATAATATAGTGTAGCGGTTACTGCAGTCTCTAGAACTGGACCACTTAGCATCAATCCCAGCTCTGCCTAATACCAGCTCTGTGACCTTGGACAAGTTACTTCACCTCTACGAGCCTTGGTTTTCTTGTCTGTAAAGTGAGAGGATAGTAACATTATCTACCTCATAGTGATGTGTGGATAAAAGGAATTAATGCATATCAAGTATCTGGCCAAGCACGGTGGCTCATGCCTGTAATCCCAGCACTTTGGGAGGCCGAGATGGGCAGATCACTTAGGCCAGTAGTTTGAGACTAGTCTGGCCAACATGGTGAAACCCCATATCTTCTTAAAAAAAAAAAAAAACAAAACAAAACTAGCCAGGCATGATGGCATGCGCCTGAAATCCCAGCTACTTGGGAGGCTGAGGCAAGAGAATCACTTGAACCTAGCAGGTGGAGGTTGCAGTGAGCCGAGATTGCGCCACTGCACTCCAGCCTGGGCAACAGGGTGAGACTCTGTCTCAAAAAAAAAAAAAAAAAGTCCATATAGAGTACCTGTCATAGCGTAAGTGCTATCTAAGGATTAGCTGTAATATTTCCCTAGATGGGGGAGTGAATCTCATTAATTGGTTTAGTGACGGGCAAGGCCTACAAAATGCATATTCATCTCAATCGGCACCCCCAAGCACTCATTTCTCCTTGAATTGCACAATTCTTCCCCCCACCTTCTCTCTCCTTAGCCCAAGCACACCAGCCCCTCTCCTCCTGGGAGGCAGGGTCTTGCTGGAGAATACAGGCACAGGAAAGAACGTGGCATGTGTGGTCTGGCCATTCTCGAGACCCTGAGACAAGGAATCCGTGTGCAGCAAGGCCCAGGCTGGGCAGATCAGCCAGCCAGAAGGGCCTGGCCCTGCCATCTGCTCTCCCAGCCAAGGTGAGTGGCCTGGCGTGGATTCACACTTGGTCACGGCCCAGCACCTCTACCAAGTGCCCATTAGGGAGCAGAGCCAAGGCTCAACCTGCAGGAGCCTTTTCCCATCATGGGGAAGAGGCAGCTGCCCTGCCCGAAAAAGAGGCCTCTTCAGCACGCTTGCCCACCATCCACACTCCATTTCGCCTAAGAGAGGCAATAAAAACCAACTCTCCGCCCAGAAAGGCAATGGCTGCGGATGCTGTTCTCCATAGGTAATGTGGCTTTCATGAGCCCCAGTGAGGAGTGGGGAGACCAGCGCTCAGTGGGTGGTGCCACCCTGTAGCTTACCAGGCTCCTTAACTAGATCTGGAAAATTAAAATGCTTCCTAATGATGCCCTTTGGAGGCAGGAACTGAGGGGGCTTAACCCATCTAGTCACATCTGGTGGACATACTCACACACCAGCACTATGTTTACAAACACACGCTCACATATGGTCATGCACACTTGAGCGCACACACACACACATATGAAACAGCTTACATACATATACAACCACAGACACAGGCACATACCCCCATGCACTCTCACACACACACACACACACACACATACATACACACACACTCATACACACGCTTATATGAACACATATATACTCACGTGCCAGTATATGTTTACAAGCACATGCTCTCATAAGATCACACACTGAAGCATGCACACAGCACATAACAGCTTACATACCTACACAGGCACGTGCAAACACGCTCACATGCACACGTTCACTCCTCCTCACTGTCATGTCCACACCCACACACACACACACACACACACAGCAGCCCCCCTTATCCACGGTTTTGCTTTCTGCAGTTTCAGTTACCTGTGGTTAACCACAGTCCAAAAATGTTAAATGGTAAAACCGGAAATAAACAGTTCGTAAGTTTTAACTTGCATGCAGCTCTGAACAGTGTGATGGGATGTCGTGCCCTCTCACTCCCTCCAGCCTGGGACATGAATTGTGCCTTCATCCGGTGTATCCAAGCTGTGGACGCCCCCTGCCCATTAGTCACTTAGTGGCCATCTTGGCTATCAGATCGACTGTTGGTGGTATCTCAGTGCTTGTGCTTGTGTTCAAGTAACCCTTGTTTAACTTTTTTTTCTTTTTTGAGATGGAGTCTTGCTCTGTCATCCAGGCTGGAGTGCAGTGGCGCAATCTTGGTGCACTGCAACCTCTGCCTCCTGAGTTCAAGCGATTCTCCTGCCTCAGCCTCCCAAGTAGGTAGGATTATAGGTGCCCACCAGCACGCCTGGCTAATTTTTGTATTTTTAGTAGAGACAGGGTTTCACCATGTTGGCCAGTCTGATCTCAAACTCCTGACCTCAAGTGATTCGCCCACCTCAGCCTCCCAAAAGTGCTGGGATTACAGGCATAAGCCACCACACCCAGCCCCTTATTTTACTTAATAATGGCCCCAAAGCACAACAATAGTGATGCTGCCATATTGTTATAAATGGTCTATTTTATCAGTTAATGTTAATCTTTTACTATTCCTAACTTACAAATTAAACTTTATTATAGGTATGTACGTGTAGAAAAAAACATAGTTTATATTGGGGTCGGTACTGTCCACGGCATCCACTGAAGGGCTTGGAACATGTCCTCCGAGGATAAGGGGCGACTACTGTATACTCACACCCTCACACGGGCACACAAACACACGCATGTTCACACATGTCCTCTCGCACATGCACACTCACACATGTACCCAGAGGCAGCCCTCCAGCCTGCCCGGGCTCCAGGCCCTGCTGAGAAGACAGGTTGTGGGAGGCCCGCAGTCAAGTCACAAGACGGTCTTCCCACGTGCCAGGCTCTTTTCCTCCTGCAGAAAATCACAACCTGGGCAGGATTCCCAGCAAGGTGGCATGAAGCGTGGAAACACAGGCCCCCGGAGGCCTCTGAAAAGCCTTGTTCTGGAAGACATCTTTGAGGATCCCCACAGCCCATGGGGAGGACTAGGTAGTAATATTGACAGCATGGGAATAGCTTTTATTAGGCCAATAGGAAATACGCTGGGGTTCTGCGGTTCGTGGAGAATGCCTTCCTCCAGTACCCCACCGAGTGCCTGCTGTGCTGCCTACTGGCAGGATCATCCTGAGCCTCAGTTTCCCCCTGGAGCTGCTGTGAGGATTAAACAGGATAACACGTGGGAATTGCTGAGCCAAGCGCCTACCACGCAGTAAGCCCCGCTAAATTATAGCTTTTATCCTCAGCATTATTATTAATATTGGATATTAATAGTAATAAATCCTATAGCAATCCTCTGAGGTATTATTTTCCCCATTTCATACAAATGAAAACAGAAGTCCAGCACTTCCAGTGATTTGTATCTAAGATCACAGGACAAGTGGGAGAACTGAACTTGGACCTTCCTTCTAACGCTAGGAATTCCTTCCACTTCCCCATGCCCACCACCCACCCACCTACCTGCTCCTCCTGTGACGGCTGGGATGGGGCCCCACGCTGAGCTTCTCCCAGTTTCTCAGCGTCTCCTGCAGAGAGGGCAGGAAGGGAGTAGAGAGGAGAAGGAAAAGACAGCATCTTTCTTCCCCAGTTCAAGCCATGGAAGTGCCAGGCTTCTGCTGTTTGGGACGTGCCCTGAAATGGCTGTTATCTTATATTTCTATTTTTTTTTTTTTTTTTTTTTTTGAGACAGAGTCTTGCTCTGTTGCCAGGCTGGACTGCAGTGGTGCGATCTCTGCTCACTGCAACCTCCGCCTCCCAGGTACAAGCAATTCTCCTGCCTCAGCCTCCTGCTGGGATTACAGGCACGTGCCACCACACCCGCCTAATTTTTGTATTTTTAGTAGAGACAGGGTTTCTCCATGTTGGCCTGGATGGTCTCAACCTCTTGACCTTGTGATCCTCCCGCCTCAGCCTGCCAAAGTGCTGGGATTACAGGTGTGAGCCACCGTGACCAGCCTATTATATTTCTTTGTCCCCATTCTGCCAGTGGTCCCCAGGAAAGGGCCACCCCAGCCCACTTAGGCAGTAGATCCTTTTATGCTTCAGATACTGTCTTCTAAGACTAGCTGGGCCCAGGCATGCAACCTCCAGGTGCTCTGGCCTTCCCATCAGATTCCACTGCCTCCCCACCCTAATGACACTTGCCAGGAGGCTGCAGAACCCCCAAGCTCAAGAGCTAGTCCAGGTTCCTGTTCCTGCCCTAGCCCTAAGTCACCTTGTGACCATGGGCAGGTCACTTTCTCTCCCTGGGCCTCGGTGTGCTCTCTGCCAATGCGGGGGTGGAAAGGTTGTTTCAGTTTTAACCTTCTCTGAGGCTGGAAAGCGGCAGAGAATCTCAACATCCAAGGCCGGCTGGTGGGGAAGATCCTTGGAGACCAGGGGAGCTTAGCAAATCGTATCACAGCAGGAAGGCTCTTCAGAAAACACCACACACAGCGAGTGGGCGTTCAAGTAGGAGAGTCAATAGAGACGGAGCCCTGCTTGAGGGCTCACGGAAGCCTTGTCCCCACCACCGAAACCGCGGAGCAAGTCCTCCACAGACAGCCAGACCCGCTCTTCCTCCTCCACCAGGTTTCCTTTTAGAAGGAAAGCTTCTACTTGTGGAAGGCGTTGGAGCCCCAGAGAAAGAGGTAGCCGGTGGGGTGCACACACACACACACATACAGACTGCAGAGGAGCCACACCCAGCAGGACAAAAAGCCAGGCCACCTGCAGGGGCGAGCTCCTGGGTCCTGGAAATAACCCCTACCCCAGAGACAGGACTGCTCCCCATTATCAGACCAGCACCCCCAGACAGACAGAGCCATCTCCTACCACAGCCAGCAGAGGGGTTGGGACTTGTCCCCTTATCACACCATTGCCAGCACTGGATGGTTTCCACATGTTTCTCTAGAGTTTCCCTCCATACTTCCCTCTGCTTCGGGCCCAGGAGGCTGACAAGCATGGGCTTCATGAGAGGAGGCCCCCTTGATCTCTGGCTCCCAGTTGGGTTGGGCCAGTGGGGTAACCTACAATATGTTCCAGAGCTGGAGGACACTGGGCTGGGTCACTGTGATTTGGCTCCATCCCTCCCAGAAGGCCTCAGTCCCATCGCAGGCAGCCCTCTCTACACAGCGCCCTCTCCAATGCCTGCAAACCTGGTGGCGGTAACTGCTCCCCACAGGTGCTAGCATCAGGGTGCTGCACTACCCTTTGCTGATTTTCCTGCACTCTGCCCTCCCCTTTGTAAACAGTCCCTTTTTTAAGTTCTCATCACATTGCTCAACTTGTGTTTGCCACTTGTCACCTGCCAGGATCCTGATCTATCACTCAAGAAAAAATGTTCTTAGTCAAATAATGATGACAAACCCATCCTAAGCAGGAACGACAAAGTCAAGCAGAAGCAAATGTGGGCTTAACTGGCCTTGCAGCCTCTGAGCACAACCAAGCTCTCTGTGGTAGGGTCCCCAGCCCCAGTGCCCACCAGGGCCAGACCAGGACTGTCCACAAACCCAAGGCTCCCAGTGGGCCATGGTGACCTGGACATGCACATGCCCCAGCCAAATGGGGAGGCCACCACTCAGCTCCCTTGACTGCTGTCAGGCAGAAACGTGGGCCTGGAGTTGCAGATCTTCTCTAGGAAACTCGAAATACATTTTTTAATGTAAAATCTTCTCTTGGCTCACATGTTTTCAAAGCAAAATTCAAGCCAAACTTATCGGTAGCCAAGAGACAGCTGTTTGTTCCCCTACAAGTTACAATCTGGGACTGAAATTCCATCTCCTACATAGACAATTCAGTAGGACGACAGTTTTGGTGGCCCTTCCAAGGCTGCACACTCTGAATCTCTGAGTTCCTCTCTGCTCTGGGGAAGGAAGAGGAATGGCAAGGGGTCCCACAGGGAAGAAGGGCCCTTGGCAAAGCCCAGGCAATAGAGAGAGATGGGCAGCGGGCAGCAGCGGGGTGGAGGTCCCCAGGACAAGGCCACAGAGCTAGCCAAGATGGGAAACTGGAATTTAGGTGATTAAAACGAGGGATCCCATTGGACAATGGGGCCGGCCTCATACAGGTTTGGGTTATTCTGGATCTATTTGTTTGATCCCAAGCTCTGTTTGTTTTGAGGCTGCATCAAATTCTGCCTGAAAGTTGCAGTGGTGAGAATTTCTGTCTTGTTGGGAAGTGCTGGCAGCAATTTTACCTCCTACAAGAAAGGGAGGTTCATGTCATTCACTAAAGCCCAGAATCTGTCCTCCTCAGGACAGCCACATCCCCAGGGCTTAGGCGGCCGTGTCCCAGCCTGGAAAGGGCATCTCGTCCCTCCAGCTGCCTCCGAGCCCAGGCAAGCTGTCAAACTAGCCGGGCAGAGGGGAATCTCTCCAATGAAGAAGAGCCTCCAGCTACATACTCCCTGCCTTCTGCTTCTCTCCTTCCCTGAATTCCTCCAGAATTGCCTGCTTCCCGTTGTCTGGCAGCTGCCCACGCTCCACCAGGAACTGTGAGGCTGTTTTTCAGACCTTCTGTCTTACCTCTTCACTAGACTGTAAGCCCTCTGGCAGCAGAGCTGGGTTATAAACGTATTTCCCCTCAGGGCTCAGCCCGGCTTCTTACAAATGGAGATCTATAATATCCACATTACTGGGCATTTTGGGTGATGTGACTAGAGACAGTAATAAGAAATTATAAGCATACTAAGCATGATGACAGATGCCTTACATCTGTGCAGCACTTTGAACTTTAGGAATAAGAATAATAAAGTTAATAATAATAATGATGGATGTCTTACATTTGTATAGCACTTTGAAGTTTGCAAGGCACTTTCATAGACTTAATTTCACATCGTCTTCAAAACCATTCTTATAAAAGGGGGAGATGAAACAAGATAAGCAAAATACAAATAATTGCTGAAGCAGATGATGCAGACGTGGGAATGCATGATACTGTTCTCTCTACCTGCGGTCTCCAAAATTTTTCATTGTGAAGAGTGTTTTAAAACCCTCTCCAGGCCGGGCGCAGTGGCTCATGCCTGTAATCCCAGCACTTTGGGAGACCTAGCCGGGTGGATTACAAGGTCAGGAGTTCAAAACCAACCTAGCCAACATGGTGAAACCGCGTCTCTACTAAAAATACAAAAATTAGCCCAGCATGGTGGCGCACACCTGTAATCCCAGCTACTCAAGAGGCTGAGGTAAAAGAATCGCTTGAACCCGGGAGGTGGAGGTTGCAGTGAGCCGAGATTGTGCCACTGCGCTCCAGCCTGGTGACAGAGCAGGACTTCGTCACAAAAAAAACAAACAAGAAAAAACATTTTAGTTTGTAAGTCCTGTAAGAGGCATTATTAAAGCTGAAAAAATTGAAACCCAGAGAGAGGGCCTGCCTTGTCCAAGTCACTCAGTTTGTGTGGACCCACAGAACCAGCATTCCCGTTCCCGGCCAAGTGCTCTCCTTCCTACAGCAGCTTTACCCAAAGTGGGTCCCACAGCACCACTTCCTTAGGATGTGAAAAGGCTTCTGCAGAGAGTAAGATCCCATGGTTAAATACGTTTAGGAAACGCTGGGCTAAAGAAAGCAATCAGGTCCATTTCCCGTGGGCTTTTTGGAGCCTCTATACAACATTCTGCAGAAGCAATGATCCACAGAACACAGGCTGGGAAATGCAGGCTGCATCAGACCTGCAGGTAAAGAGGAGCCCTACTGTGTACCCCAACCCCCGCCACCCCTCAGGGCAGGGCTTTCCAGAGACCGGAACCCTGGCCAAGTGAATTCCGCATGAAGGGATGTGCTGCAGATGAGCCCCGAGGGGGGTGACAGAAGTAGGACACATAATCTGCCCAGAGAGAAAGGACTATTACAGGCTGTGATATGGCCTCTAGATAATGGTGGGGTCAGAACAGGAGTTGTCAAAGATACCACAAAGGCACGTGACACCCTTCCTGGGTCCCACGGTCCAGACTTCCAGATTACATCAGGGCCCCACAAAGTTTCATTCTGGAGAAGGAGAGGAGTTGTTTTTCCTACACAGGCTGCCTGAGCACTCTGCAGGAACAGATGCTCTAACCCTCTCCTGAGCCATGAACTGAGCTGCTGATTCAAACTCCTGCCCCTCCCTTCCTTGCTAATCCTCACCCCTGGACCCTTTTGTGCTCACACCAGCTTCTCTGGCAGCTTCACAGGCCCTTTGGGCAGCTATAGTGATGCTTAATCACTAATGAAGCATGGGTTTTTCCATCTTCCTCTCCACCCTTCTCCCCCTCAGTAGCGAGGCCTTGGTCATGGAAGAGCAAGTAAGAGAAAAATACAATTTGCTTTGTGGAAGCTGGGAATACATGTGTTTATTATCCTCAAACAACAACAGCGAACCCTCACCGAGCCCTCACTGTGTGCTAGGCCTTGTGCTGAGTGTTCACCCACTCTCAATCCCCACAGACCTACAAGTTACGTTCTATTTCAAGCCCATTTTACAGATGGTCAAACTTAGGTACACAGAAGCTGAAGGATTTGCCCCACATTATGAAGATGATGAGTGGTAGAGCTGAGCTTTAAACCCAGGTAAGAGAAGTCCACGGGCACTACTCAGACTCAGAACCCCTCCACCAAGCTGCCCTCAGCAGGTAGCCGAGGTCAGGAACCTGCAGAGCTGAACATTCCCCAGACGCAGGTCTCAAGAGTCAAAAATGGCCCTGAGGCAGCCAGCCTGAACGCACCAAGACCTACAGTCTGTAAAGACCTTTGCTGGCAACCCCAGCAACCTCCCAGACCCACAGATTAACCATATCCCATCATCTCCACTCCGCACTCCCAGTCCTGGCCACCAGCCCTTGTGAGGCCTTTACCTGCAGCTGGAACAGCCCCAGTCAAGGCAGACAGTTGGATCTAGAATCAGCTGTGCTGTGAGAGATTCAGCATTCTCTGCCCTTCTCTTTGCCCCCGGGCTGTTGGCTTCCTCTAAAATCCTAGGCTCCTGCCTTGTTTCCCAGCTGGTGCTCCAGAACCTTGGGGACCTGAACCCTGGCCTTCATTTTGCTTCATGATGCCACCCCCAAGAGAACAGACTCTGCTCCTTATATCTCTATTCTCTGATTAGGGTCATGCACCAAATGAAATGAGTGCCCATGAGGGAAACGGAAAGGCAAAGAGTTTTACCACGGCCTACTGTGTGCCAGGCCCTGTGCCAGCAAGTGCCATACTTACCTGCCTTATTTACTTAACTCACCCAACAACAGTACAAGGTGAGTAAAAGTGTCATCACTTTACAGAAGAGGAAACAGGCTCAGAGAGGTTAACTAGCCTCACCAGCGTCACACCACCAGGTGAGTGGAAGACCCAGTGGAGGACCATATGAAAGCCCAGGTTACCAACGAGGATGCCATAGGGTTATGACAATAACACCACCACCTCAGTTTCCTGGTGTTAACAAAAGCAGGTGTGACCCTAGAGGAAATAATACCAACTCCATTTTACACAGCACTGATACCCAAACAGGTTAAGCAGCGTGCTCAAATCACTAGGCTGTTCACAGTACCAGCACCTAGCATAGTGTATACCATGTGCCAGCCATCCTGCTAAGCACGTAGCATACGTGTCACATTTCATTCTCACAACGCTATAAGAAAGTACTGTTAATATTATTTTGTTTGTTTGTTTCAGACAAAGTCTAGCTTTGTCGCCCAGGCTGCAGTGCAGTAGCGTGATCTCAGATCACTGCAACCTCTGCCTCTCAGGTTCAAATGATTCTCCTGCCTCAGCTTCCCAAGTAATACCCGGCTAATTTTTGTATTTTTAGTAGAGATGGGGTTTCACCATGTTGGTCAGGCTGGTCTTGAACTCCTGACCTCAGGTGATCCGCCTGTCTCTGCCTCCCAAACTGCTGGGATTACAGACATAAGCCATGGCGCCTGGCCAGAAAGTACTATTATTATTACTATTATTATTATTCTCACCTTATAGATGGGGAAACTGAGGCTTAGCACGCTAAAACAAACTACCCAAAGTAACCATAGCAAATGCCTGTCCAGCAGCCACGCCTGTTTCACCATTCCCAGAGTGCCCTACTTCTGTCTACGTGCCCACTTCTCTCCAGCATGACTCAGGGAAGCATGACGCAGTGAATCTTCTCTACTCTGACCCAGCCACGGTAGTCCCTTTCATCATTCTAGTGACTGGTTTAGGAAGGAGCATGTGACCCAGTTCTGGCCAATAACATATGAGGAACGCCTGCAGGGGGTCTGGGGAGAGTTTCCTTGCTCTTAAAAAGAGATGTCCATTAAGAGAGACAGGCAGTCCTTTGTTCCACTGGACATTGTCATTTCTTTCTTTCTTTCTTTTTTTTTCCTTGTGAAATGGAGTTTTGCTCTGTCACCCAGGCTGGAGTGCAGTAGTGCGATCTCAGCTCACTGCAACCTCCGCCTCCTGGTTCAAGCGATTCTCCCGCCTCTGCCGCTGGCTAATTTTTATATTTTTAGTAGAAATGGGGTTTTGCCATGTTGGCCAGGCTGGTCTTGAACTCCTGACCTCAAGTGATCCGCCCGCCTCAGCCTCCCAAAGTGCTGGGATTACAGGCGTGAGCCACGGCGCCTGTAATCTGAATGTAATGACTGGAACTACAGCAGCCATGTCACCACCATGAGGCGCTATTGCAAGGATGTGCTAACACTCTGAGAGGAACAGCCAGAGAGGTGGAAAGGAGTTAGATTCTTATTATTTAAGCCTCTGATGTCATGCTTTTCTGTTACTTACAGCTTAACTGATAGAGCCAAAGAGAATGTCAACTTCAGTCCTCTGGCTATAGACTCAAAGCTAGACCATTTGGGTGAGCATGTATCTAGATGCTATGCTGAAGACTAGGTATCAAGCTATCAACCTAGACAGACCCAGGCATGGTTCCATCCCCTTGATCTTGGGCCCACCTGGTTTACTCCTACATAGAAGACACAGGCCAGGGCCCAGGCCCAGTCCCACCACCCAATCCTGAATACAATTCCTGAAGGAAAAGGATCCCAGCCAGGTCTCTACAATGGAATGCAGACATCCTACAATGGAGGGAAGTTCTGTAGCCAGCCCCTGCCCCTTGGGAACCAAGTCTCATTTCATTCTCCATTTCCACTGCCTTCCTCTGCTGCTGTCCCATAAATCTCCAGTTTATTAATCCTTTACACGAAGCAGTTGGTGCAGGATCCTGATTTACTCCCTGTTCATAAAATGCAGAGAAATTAAAGATGAAAATTACCCAGAAGGACACTGAGCCTCCAGTGAGGAGTCCCAGAGCAAAATCCCTGGCCCCGAACCAGGTCCTCTCTGCCCTTCCCACCTTCGGGACTCAGGATCTGGTGATGTCATTTCATTGTCCTCATCCCACAGGAAGCAAAGGGCTCTTTCCTAAACTTTCATACCCCCACCCCTACTCTGCACAAAGCAGGAAAGGGGGCGCCACCCTTTCCCTGAAAATCCATTTCAGGGTCTCCTATTTTTTGAAGATTTTCTTTTCTTAAATCCCTTGTGCTACACATGGTGTGGGGTGGGGAAGGTGCAGAGAATCAAGTTGGGGACAAAAGTTAGGGAGCTAATTAAAGCAACTCAAAGGTCAAAAGACAGCAGGGCAAGGTGGCTTATGCCTCCAATCCCAGCAATTTGGGAGGCTGAGAGAGGAGAATTGCTTGAGTCCAGAAGTTCAAGATCACCCTGGGCAACATAGGGAGACCTCATCTTTATAAAAATTTTAAAATTAGCTGGGTATGGTGGCATGCACCTTTATTCCCAGCTACTTGGGAGGCTGAGGTGAGAGGGCTGCTTGAGCCTGGGAGGTGGAGGCTGCAGTGAGCCATGATGGCATCACTGCACTCCAGCTTGGGCAACAAAGTAAGACTGTCAAAAAGAAAAAAAAAAAAAACCCAAAACGTCAAAATCTGTAACAAATCCAGAGACATGACCAAGAGAGAGAATGGAAACTGACTACCCACCCAGGGGTCTCAACTGCCCAGATCATCCTCATTTTTCAAGCCTCAGCAACACCACTACACCCCAATACCCACCAGCACCCTCCAGGCACTCAGAGCAGCAATGTTCTCTAAACTCCAGAAGAACTTGGGTCCTCCTACAGGATCCTAGAAGCGTCTCAAGACTGCCCAGGCTCCCACATCTCACACTCCACCCCAAAATTGCCTGCCAAATCCCACCTCTTTCCTAGAGGTCAAGGAGAGCCACAGGCAGACATCAAGTCTCCATATCAAGGACAAGGACTATCCCAGTTCAGTGTGACAATAAATCTTTAACCCCACTACATGCCAGGGACAGAACTGGGTTCTGGGTCCCTGTTTGACCAAGTCCCTCCTCCTGAGGCTCTCCCTACAGTTTTGAGGTTATAAGACTGTAATAAGTACAGAGAGTCAGGAGAACAGAAAGACAAGTCCCTCACCCCACCAGAGGGAGGGCAGTTCAGGGAAGGCTTCCTAGAGGAGATGGTATCTGGGTTGAATTGTGGAGGATGAGTAAGAGTCAGCCACACAAGGAAGGTAGGAAGGGTGTTGCAGTCGGAAAACAACATATGCAAAGACACAGAGGTGTGACACAGCACTGTGTGTTCTGGAGGCGGGAGGACCAGAAGTGGCTTGGTGCTACCCCAGCTTAAAGTGCAAGGTGGATTATAGAGGACGGGGTGAGGCTGCTGGGCCTTGACTCTGTGCTAATGAGTTTTGACTTTATCCCGAGGGCAGCGGGGAACCGTTAAAGGGTTTCCAGCAGGCAGGGACATGGTCCAGTTTGCACTTTAGAAGGATCCTTCTGCCTACCACAGAGAATGTGGACCAGGGAGGAAAAAGGCATCACAGGCAACAGGGAGAAGAGGCCCAAGCCAAGGCAGAGGACTCCTGAGCAAGAAGCAGCTCTTCAGTCTGCGGGCACAGGCTGGGTCCGCCCTCGATACCATTCAACACCACTAACGCCATGGATAAAGTCCGGATGGGACAAGGAAGAATGAGGGGCATCCTGAGAGCTCCATGGGGTGTGGAAATGGCTGTGCTGGAGGGAAGAAAAGCAGCTCGAACCCCAGTCCTCTGGCCCACAAAGGGTCCCCATGAGCCTCTGTGCCCCCCGGCTGCACTGGCTGTTCGCGGGCAGCTTCCTGTCCCTGCCTCCTGCCCCGGCTCAGTATCCAGCTCCTCTGCCCATCCTGAGCTGGGGAGGACACAACCCAGTCCATTTCCCTCACGTAAGAACAGGGGTGCAGAGGAGCTGAGCCAAGATGAGCAGCCTGCTGGAACACCCCTGGAAGAACAAGATGGCTGTCCCCACCATCTCAACCTTGCTATTCACCTCAATCATTCTGATGCCCTCCGTGTGCCCAGTATGGGTGGCATGACACTCCCTCACCCAGCGCCTCCTTCCCTGGTCTACTGGAAGCACCATCCAGGCACCCCTGGCCATCAGAATCCTGGTGCCTGTGTGCTGACACCCATCACAGCTCGTCACACTAGTTACTGTGTATGTCCATTTCCACCAAACACAGTGCCTCATCCAGGGACCATGTTATCTTCACTCCCAAGTCCAGTGCTCTCATGATTCTCAGAAGGGCCTGGGCAAAACATGGAGGAACAAACTCCCAGGTGGATTCTGCGGTGTGGTTTTCTTCTCAGGGCACCCCGTCTATCAGAGAAGGTGTGTCCCTGGTGACAGTGGGGTCCCACACCTTGTCTCCTTCCAACTCACTCCCCACAATAAAAGCCCACCTAGCTGCCAAAACGATACCCTTAAAATGGATGGTCTCACTGTTTCACCTCCAAGTAAGGACATTAGCAGCATGTGTTAGCGCCCAACATCTGCTGTTACCTCCAATTCTCAAATCCTCCTGCAGAGCAGTGACGATGGCTGCCATTTTACGGGGAGAGAAAGGCCAAACCCACCTTCCAGGTCCACTGGCCTGCGGAGAAGCCAAAAGGTATGAGCTTGGCAAGTGGGGCCGCTCTCTGGCCTCTGTTTCCTCATCTGTAGAGTTGGATAACAAGAGGACCTCCTTCCTGGAGTAGTTTGGGAGAACTGAAGGAGTAATCCTTGAAGACATTGGCTCGTGGCCATCTCCCACTGGGCCCAATGCTGTCTGGAGGGCAGTCTGCCACACAGCAGGCGCTTCCTGCCTCCACCGCCCCTTCCCATGGATGCCCAGGAGAGGACCACTCCTGAATGATAAGTGAACCAATAAATCAATCTTTTATCTAGATGGGAATAAATTATAACAGGAAGCTTTTGGGGTTGGTATCTTCTGTGGCATCAGATGTATTTTAATGTCATTCATTATGTATTAAGTATTTGAAAGGAAAAGACATCAGTATCCTATAGGATGTATTTGCATGGTAATAGAGGATTGATTAGATGCAGTATCTATACTGAGGCTACCGGGATTCAGATCCTGGGGCTTCGCAGTGGTGGTAAATCACAGCCACAAAAATCTCTGCAATAGTAAATAATAGTATCCGAATTGCTGGAGGGACTCTCAGCGCCTGCTGATGAGAGCTGGGTCGCCATCCTGCCAGGAGGGTGTGAGTAGGGCCAGCCCCACATCCCTGGGAGCCCAGTTTTCTGGGTGGGAAACCCCTTCCCCAGCCCCAGCACTGAGGTAGGCCAGAAACACCTGCCCACCCCAGTCCACAGATGCCCCAGAGAAAGGCTGGAAGCTGCTTCCTAAACCTGGAGTTTGCCAAAGGCTTTCCTGCAATTCCCTCGGGGAGTCAGATGCTCGTGTAAAAAGAAAATGCATGTGTTCCTTCTCAAACTGCAGGTTGTATGTTCAATGAGGAGACGGGGAAGGTTGGAGGAGACCCACATACACACTCTTGGGGAGTTGAAGGCCACCAAAATCCCTATAGTCTAGAGCCAGGAGCACCGCCTGGAGGCAGTGGAGATGGAATCCTACCTGAGCAGCAGTGACAACAGTGTTTCACTGTGTGCCAGGCCAGGTCCAAATCAACTACATGATTAACTCATTTAACCTTCACAGCAGCCCATGAGATAGGTTCTATCATAACCCTGACTGTCCAGGTCAGGAAACTGAGGCAAGGGTGTCTCCCCTAGATATCAGCATGTCTCACACCCTCCCCTCCTTCACGTATAAGTTCAAGGCCCCTTTCTATTGCAGACCTTCCCTAACACTTTATTTAAAACTGCAGCTCCACCCCCACCCATCACTCCCTCTTCACCTTTCCTTCTTTTTGCCATACCACTTGTCACCTTCAAATAAACCATCTACTAACTTATCTGCTTAGAGTCCAGCTTCCTCCATGAGAATGGCAGCTCCACAAGGGAAGGGGTTTGTGTCTGCCTGTCTTGCATTGTTCACTGCTACGCCCAACAGCAAGAACAGGGTCTGCTACACAGCAGGTGCTCACTGAACATCTGTTGAATGAGTAGAGGTTGAGTCAGGTTGCCCGAGATCACCTGCTTTTAAATGGCAGAGCTGGGATGCGAACCCAGACACTCTGGTCTCTGACCCAGTGTTCAGAATGATCTCACCTCACTCAGAAAGGACACTCTCCTCTCTGATTAAGACCTGTAAGGCTGCCATGGGGGACCCAGCCTCCTCACTGCAGAATGAAACTCCATAGGTGATGGTGAGCTTGGAGCCTTTCTGTTCCCCTGAACTGAGTTAGGAATGCCAGGTCCTCTGGCAATAGCTCCCACCTGATTCTTTGTGAACAAAGACCTGCAGACCTGAGTAAGGACCTTCTCCAAATAACTCCTATCATTATTGAACACTGAGAAGTCTCTCACCTGCTCAAGAACCGCTGACGACTCCCCATTGCCTGCAGGGGAAGGCCGAGACTACAGTACCTGGCCCCAGTTGTGAATTGACTCATTGATTAATGATGGCTGAATCAGACCCTACATATGCACTTTCCCAGATTTACTTAGCCCCACCTGCCTCCCAGACCAAAACCTACCTTCTGGATGGAGAGCTAGACTACGACTGCCGACGGTCTCATCTAACACCATTGGCTATCCCAGCCTTCCCCAGGGTGAGGGCCGGGCTCTGGCACAGCCTCCACTGCACCCTCCTGAGAAGCCACAGCAGCTCCCATGCTAGGGCCTACCCACCAGCCATGTGGAGCACTGGATGCTCTCACCACTTCTGGGCCCAGGTGAGGCACCATGCCACAGGGCACGGGATTGGGCTTCTCCAGAGGCTTCCCAGCAGGGTCAGGTGATATGATCCAGAGGTGCAAGGGAGTTAATGCTCCATGGGGAAAACCTGGACCAATGAAATGCCAAAGAGCTAGCAGGTAAACTCCAGCCCTTGTACCTGCAACAAACTTCTGAGTCACAGAGGCTCCACTCGGCCTAACAGGAGCCATCCCTCATGACTCAGCAACCAGCATTATTTTCTCCTGAAGTGGTGGCTGGGGTTCGCTTTTCCTTCTTTGCCTCACCTTCCTTTCTCCTCCCCCTCTCCCTGCCCTGAGCTGCACCCCAGCCCCCCCAATAAAGCACCAGCACAAAGCCTTGCCTCTAGCTCTGTTTTCTGGCGAACCCAAAATCTGCTCAGCTGTGGATGGGCCTGGGTGTCCAGCAGGGCCTTGCTCAGAGGAAAGACACACAAGAGAAGATGATTACTTCACTTTGAGAAGATGAGATTGTGCCAACCCTGGAACCAGGGGAGAGTGGGGACCTGAATTTTTGAAGACACAGACAAGGATGCACCTGCTTCCCAGGATGCCTTTGCAATGCTTCCCCTCGTGAGAAGGCAAAAGCAGCCAGGCCCCCCTAGAGCTGGACTTAAAGAAAGGCAGCGAAGGGGCTCAGAGCTGTTGCCTGTCACGTGTCTTGAGGTGCTTCTGGTGAACAATGTATGCGAAGCAATAAAGACCACACCACAGAACCTCTACGTTCTAATATGCCCGTGGGGACTAGTCATTCGGACCTTCACCAAGTCTTTGTCTTTGCTACATTCCAGGCACTGAGCTAAGCCTTTTACCTGCCTTGTTCATTTGAGTTTCACAACCCTATGCATTATTAATCTTTTTTTTTTTTTGAGATGGAGTCTCGCTCTGTCGTCAGGCTGGAATGCAGTGATTCGATCTCCGCTCACTGCAACCTCTGCCTCCCAGGTTCAAGAGACTCTCCTGCCTCAGCCTTCCCAAGTGGTTGGGATTACAGGTGCCCACCACCATGCCCGGCTAATTTTTTGTATTCTTAGTAGAGATGTTGGTAAGGCTGGTCTTGAACTCCTCACCTTATGACCTGCCAACCTCAGCCTCCCAAAGTGCTGGGATTACAGGCGTGAGCCACCGAGCCCAGCCCTTATTAATCTTAAGTACTATTATCACTCCCTTTTACAGATGAGAAGCAGGGTACTCAGACAGGTTAGGTAGCTGGTCAAAAACCATGTAGCTAGTTCATGGCAGGGGCAGGACTCAAATCCACATTGAAAGAGGTGATGTCTTGCATGTGATGACCTGTAAAGAAGATACTTTTTGGGTACAGCCCTCCTGGGGAAGCTTTTTGGATTGGTGTCTTCCATGGCATCAGAAATATTATTAAGTATGAATTATGTGTTTGAAAGGAAAAGTCAGATTTGCCTCCTTTGTTTCCCATAAGGCCAGCCCAGCCCCACGGCCCCTCCCCAGCTAGGGATGGGTATAGAGACGCTGAAACATCCATGGTGGTCCTTCCCCAACAGGGGTAAGTCACAGGGGCTTGGCAAGCAGCCAATAGGCACAGGTTGGACTGTGTCATCCCTGGCTGTGACTTGGCCTCTTGGGATCTGGGCCGAACCAACTACCCGTGAGTAAGAAAATCTTCTCTCCCAGCTGCTCCTCCCAGGGCCCAGGGTCTCTACCCACTGCACTAGGTGCTGTTCATGGCAGACTGTCACAGTGTCCCCGACACTGGAGGCCCAGGGAGGGGAAGCAAACCAGGAGGAGGGGCTGACGGAGCAGCAGAGGCTTCTGGGGCTTCTATCCTGCCCTAGTCCCCCAGTTCTGGGAGGGAGGTCTGGACCAGAAAGAATAAAAGGAAGAAAAATTCTCAGTATAATGACCTTCAAGAAGAGTAACTACATTTTACCTTGAAAACTGCAGAACTGAAAGCACAGTCTGTATAGACAATGCAAATGATATGCAAACACGAATGCAAATGGACCAGGGACCCTGCCACCGTGCAAGCATTCTTAGGCCCTGTGTTCCTCCAGAGGGAGGCAGAGGAAAAAGGACAGAGGGCAATTAGGAAGGGCTCCAGGAACTGCAGGAGGTTTTTTTGGGCAGAGGGGATACCATAGAGATCTTAGAGGGGACCCAGGTCCAGGTCTCCTGTGCACTGTGAAGCTTCCCAACCCCCCGGAGATCTCTGGGCATACCAGCCCTGCAATACACACACACACACACACACACACACACACACACACACACACACACAGAGCAGTCATACAGTCATGGAAACACTGACACACAGAGACACAGCCGCTCACAGGCACAAAGCACACTACTCGACCCAACACACAAAGACACAGGCACAAAGACATACACAGACACACTCCCATCCCTATCTACACCACCACACAGAAATACACACACGGATAACAGCAGGCACATACACAGACAGCATACAGAAACACACCAACCCAGACACAAGTGGAAACACAAACACAGCCAACACAGATACACACATAGCCACAGTGACCACTGCAGCCAGTCAAATAACTCTATCTGGAAAAGAAAGAAATTTAGACATCCTGAATGCCTAGTCTGTGCCAGGCATGGTGCAGCACACTAAATCCTCATTTAGTCTTCACAAAGCAGCATTAACAAGTGGGGGTGGGCCGGACATAGTGGCTCACACCTATCATCTTAGCACTTCAGGACGCCAAGGCAAGAGGGTCACTGAGCTCAGGAGTTTGAGACCAGCCTGGGCAACATAGGGAGACCCCATCTCTACAAAAAAAAATTTTTAATTAGCCTGGCATGCTGGTGCACACCTGTGGTTCCAGCTACTTGGAAGCTTGAGGCCGAAGGATTGCTTGAGGCCAAAGGATAGAGGTTGAGTGAGCCATAATTGTGCCACTGCACTCCAGCCTGAGCAACAGAGTGATACTCTGTCTAAAAAAGAAGAAGAAGAAGAGATGAGGAGAGGAGAAAGAGAGGGAAGGAGGGAAGAAGGGAGGAAAGACGGAGGGAAGGAGAGAGGGAGGAAGGAGAAGAAGTGATTGATTATCAGCTGGGTGCAGCAGCTCATGCCTGTAATCCCAGCAGTTTGGGAGGCCGAGGCAGGCAAGATCACTTTAAGTCAGGAGTTTGAGACCAGCCTGACCAACACGGAGAAACTCCATCTCTACTAAAAATACAAAATTAGCTGGGCATGGTGGCACATGCCTGTAATCACAGCTACTCGGGAGGCTGAGGCAGGAGAATTGCTTGAACCCAGGAGGTAGAGGTTGCAGTGAGCCAAGATCACACCATTGCGCTCCAGCCTGAGCAACGAGAGCAAAACTCCATCTCAAAAAAAAAAAAAAAGTGATTAATTATCTAAGTATTGTCCCTATATTTACTGACAAGGAAAAGGAGGCCCAAAGATGAGCTGATACGCTCATGCTTACCCATTAAGCAGCAGGAAAAGGCAAGTGAGAGAGCCAGCTCTTGATGATACCACAATGCTGCCCCACTCCCTGCTGGCCTCCTCCCATACACGTGGGACAGAGAAGTTACCGTCAGCTCCTTCCTCTTCCACCTCCAGGTCCTCTCCCACCCGGCTTCCTCACAGGTCCTTCGGCCCTTCTCTATCCTGCCCAATCGTACCTTCAGCTAGAGGGTACTCTGCAAGACAACCTCACATTCACTCCGGCCTATGTATAATCTAGTTTAGAAATCTACTGAGAGAGGAAGGAAATCATTGATTTCAATGGAAATGGGACACAAGGCTGAATTTTCAGTTGCCACATGTCTCTGGGTGAATGATCATAATAGAAGAATGACTCTTTCCCTCAGAGTATGCAAACTCCAAGTGCTACCCTGCCCGCCCCCTTCTACATACACACACACACCCTCAAAAAGAAATGTGCTTTTCAGAGCAAAGAATAAATAACGATGTCACCCTGGGCAAGGCACCTAGCCTCGGATCTCAGTTTCCCCAAGGGCCCCAGACTGACAGTTGCCCATGGTGTTTCCCAGAACTGTCCCCTGGCGTTGAGGACTCCCTGCTAATGCTGGGATCAGAGGGGGGCAAAGGCCTGGGCCCTGGCCAGGGAGGCAGGACAAAGCCAGCCCCAGCACTGGGGTGAGGACTCGCCCATCCCCCTGGACCTCCGTCCTGCCAACCTGAGACACACTCCAACCACTTGGTAACTTGAACATCCAGGGGTGCAGAAGGGAGGCCAGCTGGAAGCAGGGGCAATCTTAAAATACAAGGCCATGATCACTGGAAGTGAGCTGGAAGAGTGGTGAGATGCCAAATTGTTGGTTTTGAGTGTATTTTAGGGCCTCAGACTCCCTTTCCAAATTAATATTCATGGGGACTGGCATGCCATTTATTTGCATATGTAGATTGCTGCTCATCCTCTGCAGGAGGAAAAAGAATTTTGGGGTGTTTTTATTTATTGTATTTATTTTAAGCTTGGATGATAAACCAGGCAGGTCAGGTAGGGGAAGGACAGGTTCCAAGGACAGGAACAGGTTTTAAATCATTTTTGCTCTGAGGAAAGATAGGCTCCAGATACACAGGGGTAAGTCACCTCTACCTTGACCTGCAGAATCAATTCCAGAACCGTCCTTCCGAGGTCATACTATGAAGCCCCTACCTCAGGAAGCATGGCCGCCTCACATGGTCCCACATGGCCTCTAGAAAACCAAGCCCGTTGTCACTTGAGGTTACTAACCATCAGGAGGCAGGCATCAAGTCGGGCTGTGACATGCGCCAAGCCACTTGAACTCTTTAAGACCCCATTCTGAGGACAAATAACCTGCTCTAGAAAGTTGTAAAACACAGTCTAGCCAGGTGTGGTAGCTCACGCCTGTAATCCCAGCACTTTGGGAGGCCAAGGTGGATGGATCACGAGGTCAAGAGATCAAGACCATCCTGGCCAACATGGTGAAACCCCATCTTTACTACACATACAAAAATTAGCTGGGTGTGCTGGTGCACGCCTATAGTCCCAGCTACTCGGGAGGCTGAGGAAGGAGAATTGCTTGAACCCAGGAGGCAGAGATTGCAGTGAGCCAAGATTACACCACTGCACTCCAACCTGGCAACAGAACGAGACTCTGTCTAAAAAAAAAAACACACACACACACACACACAGTCTAGAAAATAAATGCACCTGAAAATTACTTGCTAAACCTCGAGACCCTAACAACAAGGGTCCTTGTTAGTCTCACACTTCATCTCTCCCACAGTAAATACCACCTGCTCCTCCTAGACACCCCCAAAGAAGGCTCTACGTCCTGCCCACTGTCATCCAAGGTCTTCTGAGGACCTGAGGCCTATTACTAAGTCCTCTCCTGCTCTTTGCTGACTCTACCCCTCTTTTCTGCACGAGGTAACACATCTTACCTGCTCCACCAGAAAGCTCAGAGTCCACTGCAAGAATCCAGAGGTTCCTGAATTATCCCAAAGTCCTGGGGATGCAGCAAAACATTGGGACACAGTGAGACACAGGGAAAAAAGGACTGGGAGAAGAGGCACCCACAGGTAGGGAGAGTGTATGCAATAGAAGATATATGTAATAGAAGCTATCTTTCTGCCTCAGCCTCCAGGATAGCTGAGACTACAGGCATATGCCACCACGCCTGGCTAATTTTTTTTTTCTTTTTTTGTAGAGATGGGTCTCAGGAAGATGTATGCAATAGAAAACACAGAGGGAAGAAGATGACCCTACCCCTCACTCCTCTCATGCTAGCTGAGTACAGGAAGTCACCCAACTCTCCCAGAGCTGTGCTTTCCTCGTCTGCAGCGTGACACCAAGAATGCCGACTTCACAGGGTGGTCACAAGGCTCAGGTAAAATCTTTCCTAAAAATCACCTAAAGTTGAACAGACACTTTACAAAAGAAGACATACATGAGGCCAATGATTGGCCTTTTGATGCATTGTGACTGGTCTATTCCTACTCTCCTGGCTAGCCTGTGTCATTTTTCCTTCTTTACTATGTGATGACTCAAGGCAAGCACAAATTCATTGTCCCTATATTATTATTTACTTGAGCATTTAAGTTCATGAGCATCTCTGATAAAAAGTATATGAGTCTCCTACCTTCCAAAAGAAATGAGGAAAGAATTATGTTAGCATTTTACAAAAGCACTTCATGAAATAGTGTGTTCATTAACATAGAAGCTGTAAGTATAAATAATTATTGCTGAGGAAATAATGCAAAAATCTCAGTAACTGTAAACAACTAAAAGTTTAATTATCTGATGTTTAACTCCCAAATCATAATAAGACAGCTATTTAAATAAGAAAAGCCCTCCACTTAGTTATCTCATTAAAATAGAAATGGGCTTTTTATAGTTCAAAAGCATAAGAACTGAAGTAAAATTATTACATTTTAGGACTAGAAGGGATGATTTAGAAATCATCTTGTATAAATCCTTCATGTTCATAGGGTTAGGATCGTTCCAGGTTTTTCCATCCTTATAATTCAAATGTTATTTATAATTTTAACACTCTTTATTCATATGAAAACACAAAATTGTTCAAATGCTTGATTCACAATAACACTTCTCTTTTTATACATGTTTAAATCACAATATTTTAAGTTAAATATTCCCCACTTAGAGAAGGGAAGTGAAAAGATCATCAGAGAAGTCTCTGCCTATAACCTCTGCCCTGTGTAATAGAATCCATTAAAAAAATAACATGTGACCCTTGCCAGGAAAATATACAGCCAATAATCTTACTAGTCAAGAGTCCTAAAAGTGGCATTGTTTCTTCTGAAATTTGAGAGATGGAGAAATCAAGGAAAGATTCTCTTTTTATATTTAGGCAATATTTTTCTAAGGGGAAGAGAAAATTCTTCTAAGGATAGGGGAAAATATTCTCAAATTTTAAGCTGGTTTTTCTCTAAAACATAATTTTAAATGTCTTGTATAAAAATATTTATGTTTTCTATGGAGAAAATAGAGGTTGTTTCTAAAAGATCAACTTTGTTTTAAACCAAATTCTTTATAGGAATCTGCCTGCTTGAGTCTAAAAATCCTCCAAGGAAACAGATGTAGCAGCAGTTTTCCATTACTGAGAGTACCTTTAGTATATCTTTATTAGATCTTCTCTAAGGAGATTTTTATTGCAAAGTGCAGGCCTCTTTTAGATGTATAGTCTATTATTCTGGTATGTGCAGTAAACTGGAATGTCAACTCAGGGCCTGAAGAGTGGTAATCCGCCTTTAGAGGGGTCTAAATTATGGCTAAAAGAGTTTAGTTATCGAGGTCAGAAGTGCCTGGCTGTATTTCCTTTCCTTTTTATGTATAAATTATAGTAAGAAATGCTCTGAAGTTCACGTGATAGATCTGAGCAACCTTAGATGGCTACAAACTTCCATAAGTAACCTGCCTTGTCTCATAACTAAGCCCTAATTCTCACTTACCTTCATGTCAAGTTGAAACAGACTGGCAAATAGAAAACCAGGAAACAGAAAATCTTTGGCAATTCCTTTGCAGGAAGGAGAAAAAAAAATCAGAAAAATCACACACCATAAAAACTGGAGCTTGGGTGACCTCTTGTGGGATAATTTACTACCAGTCCATAATAAAGCACTTACAGATTGAAATCTGAGACAGGTTTTCATCATTGCAGGTGCAGGAGTACACTGGTGGGCCTACTGAGAGTCAACAGATTGTTACAACCTAGAAATTCTTATATGTGCATAAAGTTATCAATAAAGTGTTGGCCGGACATGATGGATCATGCCTGTAATCCCAGCACTTTGGGAGGCAGAGGCGGGCAGATGGCTTGAGCTCATAAGTTCAAGACCAGCCTAGGCAAGGTGAAACCCTGTCTCTACAAAAATACAAAATTAGCAGGGTGTGGTGGCACACGCCTGTAGTCCCACCTACTTGGAAGGCTGAAGGAGGTGATCACTTCATCCCAGGGAATAGAGGCTGCTGTGAGCTGTGATTGTGCCACTGCACTCAAGCCTGGGCAACAGTGAGACCTGGTCTCGAAAAATAAATACATAAATAATAAATAAAGCATCAATAGTTACACTGGACTATATGTTCAAGGGAGCCTACCTATATAATAAACACACATCAAGAGTGACTTAAATGAAGAATTATTAAGACATTTAGAGCCTTTTATCCATAGGATAGGAAGGAACCTTCCAACTACTTATCATATATTTAACGGTCCTCTGCAAGGAATCCAATCACAGGGAAATTGGGGAAGAAATTATGGATTAATCATACCTAAACTACCAGGCATAATGTAAGTGACTCAATAAATGACTTAATGGAAAAATAAAGAAAAAAATAATCTTCATACTTAATAATTAACATTAACATTGTTAGAGCTATAATGAGTAATAAGTTGGGACATCTAGCTAGATTCTCAATATATTTATGGTTAATGGGATGAAGAACAAGGGCAGAATTTTGGGCCAAATGTATCAGCGTCCTTGCCACAGTGGTTTAGTGGTTGATGAGTCTGCATACCTCAAGAATGACAACTGACTGAGGAGATAAAGTCATTGTCTCATACTTGGGAAAGTATTTGAATGCATATTAGAGAAAACAACAGGGCTGTATTTCACTACCAGATGAGAGGTAGTCAGAAGATAATTGAATTACAGTATCAAGCAACCAGATCTACTATTGTATTGGCTTAAGCGTAGTCACTTGGACCTTCATCATGGATATTTCATCAGAATATCTTTACTTGCCATATACTCTGGAAGATCATTTTTCATAATTCCAAAGACATGTCCCTCTCAACAGTGTTTTCTTAATAAATAAATTTGTCTGTAATTCTTGCTTAGGAAATCTAATGCATAACCAAAGTTCAAATAATTAATTCATTCCTCTGTTATTTTTTTCTCCTTGAAGTAATTATGTAATTAGTCTCATGATTTTCAATGTATTAGGCTAAAATCTGAAATTTGAGTATTTTAGGAGTTAGGTAAATAGACATAAAGGCTATTGAATACACATTGCAAGGCTATGAACCAGGTTATCTAGTAATATAGCTGTGTAGATAAATATGCTTTTGCTTATATTTGATTCTAAAGCAGATTGTTTATTTCAGAGATTGTGCCTTGATTACAAGTCATTAGAATCTACCCATAAAACAATATTTTCTGTGTTATAAGAATAGGAAACTATGGTCTGGTAATAACTTATGGCTATGTTTTATAATTAAGATGTCAGAAGAATGATTTGGGAAGTTAGTAATTGCTTTTTTCTTGCTTGGAGCATTGATCTTGATTTATATATTTTTAATATTCTAATACTGATGCTCATAAAACATTTAAAATAATTTAAAATTTATAATTATGTAAATTTCCAAAATTAAAAAATAATCAGTAGATTTTACTGCCCAAACATAATTAAGTTTATATCTACATACTACCTTTTATCTATTACCTTTTTGGTTAGGCCTTATCCAAAGATAGTCCTACATTTTCTTAGCGATAATTATGGAATCAGATGCATGCCACATTGGGCACTTTATTTCTATTTTCTACAGTCTTCATAAGGCTTACTATAAAGACAAATAGTATTTTATTTATCATATTGGTGTAACATCACTTGTTAATCATTTACTTTATGATCACATAACTTATTTGTAATTATTTGCTATTGAATATAATGCTGCAATAAATATCTCCATATATAGTTTTAGAGGGGCTTTACTGTTACCAGGAACTTGTGCCAAATCTCCTTTGAAAAAGTGTAAGAGCTGTCAGGGCCACAGCAAAACAGAGATGGTACACTCTGAAGGGTTTTGTCTATTATGATTTCATTTAATAAATGTTCCTAAGGTTTCCAATAGTACTGTACTATTTATACAAGCAAATACTAAATTACTATCTATGTTTTTAAGCATGTATGACCTCCTATTACAATACAGAGACTTCTGTTGCCCTTGGTTTTCGGAAAGTAAAAACTCTTAAATCCTGTTTCACACAAAATCCCTGGGCCTCAGAACAAATCTCACTTAGGACTCATGAGACCTCTTCATTCCTGAACTCAGAGACCTTAACATGCCAAAAAGTCCTGCCCTTCTCAGCAGTTGTCAAATTATGAGAAAGGTTCAAGCCCCAGTGGCATTCATGTTTAATGTCCACACATTTTCTACATCTTTTAAATCTCTTTTAGTCTGCACAACTATCTTGTGAGTTGCTATCCCTTGAATAGTGGGATATTACAAATTAGATGTTAAGTAGTTCTCTTGAGGTCACAGCTATGAAGTGGCACAGCCAGGATGTAACCCAAGGTCTTTCTCTTTTAAAAATCATGTCCCTTACACCATTCTACCCTGCTTTGTAACACAGATGTCCAGTAAATCAATATAAAATATGTGAAGTTCCAGCCAGGCACGGTGGCTCATGCCTATAATCCCAACACTTTGGGAGGCCAAGGCGAGTGGATCACCTGAAGTCGGGAGTTCAAGACCACCCTGACCAACATGGAGAGACCTCGTCTCTACTAAAAATACAAAATTAGCAAGGTGTGGTGGCGTATGTCTGTAATCCCAGCTACTAAGGAGGCTGAGGCAGGAGAATCACTTGAACCCGGGAGGTGGAGGTTGCGGTGAGCCAAGATTGCATCATTGCACCACAACCTGGGCAACAAGAGTGAAACTCTGTCTCAAGAAAAAAAAAAAAGTGAAGTTCCAAAACAGTGCTGGTATACATTAGGTGTTCCCCAAATAATTACTTGTCATGTGCTTGTTATTCTCCAATATGAATTAACTTTGGTTATATATTCCATTTAACTCTATTCTGTTTAGTTTAACGTTTATTGAATGCCTACAGTGTGCTGGACCAATATTCCAGGTACCAAGGCCGTAGAATGAGTGAGGAAAGGTGTTGGTCACTGAGGTGCTTCTGGCTGGATCTGGGCAACATGACTGTGATCGATGTGGCAAGTGTTATGAAGAGGAGCATGGGACACCTGGCAGTGGGCAGCACCCATCAGTGGGCAGGTAAAGGTATACCCAATAAGGATTCAATCAGGGGAGTGATGCTGTGGGATTTGCCACCTTCTTCCGCCTCCTCCTCCCCCTCCCTCCTCTTCTTCTTCCTCTCTCTTCCTTTCTTCTTCCTCTCCTTCTCCTTCTTCTTCCTCCTTTTCTTCTTCCTCTCTCCTCCTCCTCCTTCTTCTTCTTTCCTCCCCCTTCTTCTTCTCCTCCTCCTCCTTATTCTCCTTATTTGTCGTTGTCTTCTTTTTTTTGTCATCCCTCTGCTCCAGGAGGGTTTGCTCTTTAAATGGACAGCCATGATGGAAGAAAGGAGGATGGAATGTGAGTGCAAAGCCAGAGGAGATAAGGCAGACAAAGAGGCTAAAACAATAACTAAGATGAGTGAAGATAAATGTCTGAACTAGGGGAGTCATAGAAAGGCTAAAAAGTAGAAGGAAAAGCAGAGGAGCAACATTTAGAAGTGAAATCAGCAAGATGCAGTGACTAAATGAGGTGAGCGTGAGGGAAGGCATTTCAAGTGACTCCAAGTAGTCTGGCTTTGGTTTGTAATGCATGGTGGCACTATCATGTGAGGAAGTGTGTGTAGTGGCAAGGGAACCTGGTATAGGGGATTTGTAGTAATTGGGGTATGTTTATTTCACTAAGTTATGATCCTTCCAAATGGAAGCCTAAGTTGCTGGGCGGATCTGAGGAGTCAATTAAAGGTGACAATATATACTGGGAAATTAAATGAGAACCACACCCTGTCTGCCTCCAACTGAAGAAGTATATGCAGAGTAAGAAGAGCAATGGGCTGAAAACAGACCCCCAAGAGTACCAGCATTTTGAATTATGCAAAGAAAAAAGATAGACCAAGGGGAAAAGGAAGCAATAGGCAGAGAGTTTCAATGACAGAAGAGGGCATTAATGAAATAAAGAGGTGGTTTCAAGAAGAGGGTTAGTATGCTAAATAAATAAATGGATTTAAGAGTAGGAAGATCAATTATGGTTAGCCAGATATTGTCAGGGCAGAGGATAGAGAAGGAAGCCCAATTTTAATAGGTGAATGAATGGGGAAGTAAAGAAGTGGGGTGGTCAAGTGAAGACTATTCTTCCTGAAAACAGCTGATAAGGGAATAGCGGGATGGCTAACATTAAAAAGGCACACAAATTCAAAGATGTTTTAAATGGGAGATCCATGAGCCTGAAGAAAAGAAAGATGAAGAAGAAAAGTTGAAGGCATATTAAAAAATTGGAAAACAGACAGAATAGTATCCTAATCAAGATCTTAAGTGGAAGGCCTGGCCTTGGGAAGAAGGCAGGAGACTTCATTCACTGAGATTGGAAGGAGAGAGTCAAGAATGATTCCAGTTCAAAATTTGAGGAAGGTATGGGTGTCTGAAAGTTTTCATTCTTCAAAATCTCAATACTGTCAGTAAAATAAAAGGCCAAGTACCAACAAAAAGTTACAAAGGATCATAAGGGGGAATGGCAGGAATCTGAATAAGTTCTTAGAAAGGGTGGCAAGAGTTACTAACCAAGAACAAAGCATAGGACAGTCAAGCATTGATTAGACTCAAGCTAAGTTAAATATGATATTGGCCCCCAGCAAATACCAGGTGATTTTTTTCTGAGACCGTTCAACTGCCAAGGTATATGCATAGGAAAGTCCAGGATTTCAGAGATTTGGGGATGTTGGTACCAAAAGGTGATTCCACCAATCATTACAGGGTTCAAGCTGGGGAGGAATATAAACAAGAACAACGTGGTAAATAAACTGGGATAACAGAGTCATGAGAGAAGAGTTATCTGTGGTGTCAGAGACGTCTATGGAGAGTAAGGTCTGAGGAGAGAGCTGGAAGTAAGAGAGCAGGACAGTTATAGAGAATAACAAAGTTCAGGGAATATCCAACAGTTGCCAGGATTTTGTGGGGATGGCAAGGCTATGTGAAAGTCACTGGAGTTGGAGAGGTGGAAGAACCTTGAAGTCAGGGAAGATAATAACAAGATTTAGCAGAGGATGAAATTGTGAACCAGGTGTCAGAGTCTTGAAGAGAGAAAGTGAATGACCTAGAAAAGTTGTCTTCCTAGGAAAGTCAAGCATCTGTCATTACCAGGTAGTCAATGGAGCCCTCTTTTAATATAGAGATGATATGCCAATGGGTTTCCAAGGTGCAGCTGAAATATTTGGGGGTAGTAGAGGGAGTACCATATGCATTGATCCAGAGAAGACAGAAAGGCATAAGAGTGACAGAAAATAATGTTTCAGTGGGATTTATATTTTAGCCCATTACCCTAAGTGACCAGAATGGAAGGTCATTGAAATTAGCTTACAATTTTTTAAAGGAAAATTTAGTATTAGATTTCAACACATGAACATTCGACTTGGAATGATCTGATTCATATCCATCAGGGAAGTCTGGAATGGCTCAGGCAAAGCTTGTCTTGGGTTTTAGATTGGTAGAAATTACACTGTTTCCCTATACTCCAGCCACATCATTCATCTTTACCTTCAAACTGACCAAGTTCTTATCCTTCTCACCTGTCTAGTCTCAGCTGAAGTTTAACTCTGTGGTAGGACATTTTTCAAGCACTGACAATAAAGTGGAAACCACTGCTGTCATTCCAAATCTCCCTACTATTTTCTATTTTCTCAATCATGTCTGGTAGTTCTTTGCTGTTTTCTTGCACTTGGATTTCACTTCATTCACTCAATAAATATTTATTGAATGAATGTTTGTACTCTTTAATAGCAAAAATATACCAAGGGATTTATGGACTATTTTGTTTATTTCAGAATAGCAGTTGACTTTATGTGGCCAAACCATTAATAATAGAGTTAATCTAATATATTGGACATTTAAGTGCAATAAGCAACAAACAAGTATCAATCACAAGAATCAATCACATGTTGACCCTATTTAACCCTTAAAAAGTAAAAAACAAAAGAGAACTGTATCTCATATATCATGCTATTATTACATTTTATTAAATGTGAAAAATATATCGTGCTATTATATTTTTATTAAATGTGAACACGATTCATAGGACCCTACTGTGTCCAAGGCAAATAATGGAACACAAAGATTAAAAAGAGGTGGTCTTTCCTATCAATGAAGAGTTAACAGGGAAGATGAGACATACTTGTACAAGAAAGACATGTACAAGGTTCTTCTGCTTAAGAAGTTAAGTTAGATTACCCAGCTCAGGTCCCGGGGTTCCCCACCTGGTAGTTGTTTGTCCTTAGGCATGCTACTTTTCCTGGAAGCATCAGCTTCAGGAACATTTAAATAAGACTAATAATGATACATACATCATAAGGCTTTTGTGAAAACTAAATGAGATTTTTAAAAAATGAAGTGCTTAGCAAAATACCAGATAATATAGCAAGGATTCACAGAATGCCAACTGTTAGGGTTCTGATTAAAAGATTCTTTGATTTAATTAACTTTTATGAAGCTCTCTTTATATAAACTTGGAAAAATATTTTCTGGGATTACCTCTGATCATTACAACTCATTCCTATTTAACTAATTAGTTTTATTGGATAAATAGTACTGTACATCTAAGCTTCATAATATGTGCTTCAACAAATAAGAAAGTTATTATTCATAATATAATGTTATTGAATAAAAACTGATTAATATGGGAATGAGCAGCTTTCTGAACTAACTTCTTGTCAGCCTATCAGGAAAGTAGGGATTTTACTAAAAATGGAGAATTGTTAATAACACTGAGAACGTTTGCTAATCTGTGGAAATTTAACCATAAGTTTTAACCATGAGAGTTAAGCTTACTTATCTGCAGAAATATTTATTGTGTAATATTAGTTACCACTTACTCGCTCCTAGCACTGTTAAAAAACAAACGCCTTCCTTTACAAGGTAATTATCATTTGATCTATAAAATATAAAATATGGACTTTAGCCATAAATGTCTGGTTCAGAAAGTCTTGCAAAGCAAAATACTGTAGGAAATATGTTGGAATTGTGCCAGAATTATCTAAAACTTGAATCATTTATTAGTTACTTGAGCAAGATTTCTTCCCGGAAAATTATAGCCATGTAGGTTTTTATGTTCACAGATTTAACATTTGAAGTGTAAGATCAAAAGATAGGTATTTCTAATTCAAACAAGATCATACAGATATGTAAAATCCCCAAAGAGATTTATCTGGGACATTCCACATTTCAATCTGTTTTCTTACTAATACATATTTGAAAAATAAAACCCAAAAAGTCCTAATTGTTCAAGTATGTGATTAAAATTCGACATTACAAGCTTTCTGAAAGAAATCTGATAGTGACACTATTAACCTGGTAATCTTATCCTATATACACATAACATGAGAAAAATTACCCCATGTTTATCTTCATTACAGTGAAGATATTAGAAAATGTAAATGTATGTTCTAACTACTATAACTCTGGAATCTGAAAAGTCAAAGCTGATTTAATCCAGGCATCATTTAACAGAAATGACACATCAAAAAGTAATAAAATATTATGAGATTTTTATTGCAAATAAGGTTCAAATATATTTTCAAAGGGAAGAGTTAGAAAAGTGAACATCTTTAAATGTCTTCAAGATTAATGGTAAGAGTTTCTGAATTGGCCATGTTACAGAATAGTGGAGGAATTGTATAACTTAACTGCAGTTTGCATATACAGATGCCATGGGTTTTAGAGACAGTTTCCACTTTGGCTATTTATTCAAACAGTATTATATTCCCAACAATAATAATGTTTTATTTCATTATCCTGTTTGAACCAGGTTTAAGCACGCAGCTGCAGCATGTTGAATTTTTAAGAAGCAAAGTCAGTCCAGTTTCATGAGTTTGGGCTTTTTATTCCATGTTTGAATTTATTTTTCCTGGAAATGAAAAATAGTTATAGCAGCACCTGGTATAGTTCCATGAACATAGTGGAGGCTTAATAAATATTTATCACTGTTGAAGTTAGAAGAAACACTGATTTGCACTCTGCACGATGTTGAATTAGGACCATATTGCTGCAAAAAGCATAAACACTGGGTGCAGCATCCGAATCTCAGACAATTTTTGAAAATGACTATTTTTCAGGAGGCCTAATCTGCTACAGAAAAAATAAAATGTTACTTATCACTATGATTAAGATGCATTAAAATCTAAAGAACTGTTTAGAAAATCAGACTCTACAGAATGCTGGAAAGTGTGACTTTTTTGTATTGTGATCTGATCAGCCTTGGCAGGAGAGCCAGAAGTGAACCCCAGCTGTAGATCTGTAGGAGTGAGAGAAGTAGGCCAAGACTGGTAGGAATAGGGGAGATCTGATGGATATGACTATAAGCTCCCCCCAGTCTCAGCATCTAACAGGACACACCAAACCTGAATCCAAACCAGATTAATGGTGTCAGTCACCATCTCAAGCCAGGTGGGAGCATGGCACTGGGAACTGGTTATGTGGGAAATGTTATTATCCAACAGATGACAGTTTTATGTTTGGAATGGGAGAGGTTGTCTGGGTTGTAACAGGGCCTTAGCCAGTGGGCTGCAGAGGGGAGAAAATTGGGATAGGATCCAGATCCCCCAGAGAGAAGAGGTTGGCAAGACTAGCCAGTTTGTAGGCCCAGACAATTTGGCTGGAGTTCAGAGCTAGAATCTGTTACCAGCAAAGAATAAAGTGCAAACAAAGAACAGAGGCAAGAGTCTAAAAACATAGTGAGGTTAGGATTGGGATGGAGAGGCTATTTATTGGTGGCCACATGAATGTTTACATGGGGCTCACTCAATAGCAGGCTTAGGGTGATGGATGAACTCCAGACTCTGTTTATTGATAGGAATGGAACTCCTAACATCCTGTCAAGCCTTGGTCTCATTTGAGTAACAACTTGATGGTGCTATGCTGTAGGTTGACATTATGTAGTATTGGCTGCTGGGCATGGCTATGCAAGAGCTGTCAGTTTGGGGCACTATTTTTTTATTCTGTAATAAGCTTATATAAACCCAAAACTATATTAAAACAAACCATTTGCTTATATACTAGAATGTCAGCTCCACAAGAGGAATTTTTGTCTTTTTTTTTTCATTGACATATAACATGGCCTAGCTGGCATATAGTTAGTATTTAACAGGCATTTGTTAAACTAAAAATGAATTAATCAAATATATTCTAAACATTACTAAAGGGTTTGCAAAATTTGGATGTGACTCCCCTTTCTTATTACACTGTACTTCAATTCCTTTTTTCTTTTTTTTTTTTAAAGATGGGGTTTCACCATGTTGGTCAGGCTGGTCTTGAACTCCCGACCTCAGGTAATCCACCCGCCTTGGCGTCCAAAGTGCTTGGATTACAGGCATGAGCCACCATGCCCAGCCCTCAATTTCTTTAATCACAATGATAATACAGTTCCAGATCAACAAAAGGCAGAAACTGATCAAAGTGTTTTCCATATCTTTATTCCACCAAAACAGAAGAGAAATTTTATTTATCAAGAAACCAAAATTAGAGGATTTTGATGGTTGGATAATTTTATGTGTTAAGTTGACTGAACCATGGCATACCCAGATATTTGGTTAAACATTATACTGGATGAATTTAACATTGAAATTGTTAGGCTGAGTAAAGCACATTGCCCTTTCTAATGTGGTGGGCCTTATCCAAATGATTGACAGCCTAAATAGAATAAAAAAAACCAACTGTCTCATGAATAAGAGTGAATTCCTCCTGCCTAACTGCCTTCAAGCTGGAACACTGGGGTTTTTTTCCTGCCTTTGAACTTTAATCAGTTTTTCCTGGTAATTGGGCCTGCTAGCCTTTAACCTGGAACTATACCATCAGTTCTTCTGAGTCTCCAGCTTGCCAACTGCAGATATTGGAACTTGTCAGCCTCTGTAATTGCATGAGCTAATTCCTTATTATATACTTATATATACATTCTATCGGTTCTGTTTCTCTGGAGAACCCTTACTAATACAGGGAGTAGCAGCCCTGGTTAATTCAGTAGCTCAACAGCATCAAGGACAAGATTCTTGCCATTATCTATTCTGCTATCTTTAGCATCTTGGCTTGCTGACTTATACTGGTTCTTCTCATGGCCTAAGTGGCTGCAGTAGCTCTAGACATCACTTCCTCAGTGACACACATGAAGAGTCAGAATAAAGTTACTGTTTCTTCAAATATGTTTCTGTTTAAGAGTAGCCTTTCTGAAGCAACTCCAAGCTGGCTTCCCCGTACCTTTCATTGACCAGAAGGATCACATGACTCTTGTTAAACCAGTCTCTGAAAAGCAGAATAGACTCACCATGATTGGCTAAGGGTAACTTAATTTATCTCCTTGAACAAGGGATCTGAGTCACTTTCCCTGAGCCAATTGCTACTAGCAAGTGAACAACTGAACATGTTTTAACAGCTTGAAAGAAGGGGAAAATGAGCCTGAAAGCAAATACCTTCTTGCTATTTCTCTCCTGCTTTCAGCCCTTCATTTCCATGAGTCAGGAATCTTGAATTTTCCTAATGGTCATGAGCCTCAAAACTGACTTTACCCACTAAGTGATGAGGAGGTTTAGGATCCTAGAGTCCACAACCGAGATTTCTACTTGCAGTTTCAGAACTGAAACACTCACTACCTGTCTTAGGCCATTCCTGCTACTATACCAAAATACTTTACACTGAGTAATTTATAAATAATGGAAAATTATTGCTCACAGTTTTAGAGGCTAAACGGTCCAAGATCAAGGCCCCAGGAGACTATGTCTGGTGAGGGTCCAGTCTCTGCTTCCAAGATTATACCTGGCTGCTGCATCCTCACATAGAGGACTGGATACACTCTGTTTCCCCATATGGTGGAAGGGATGGAAGGGATGAAAGGGGGAGGCAGATCTCTGAAGTTTCTCATGTAAGGACATTAATTCCATTCACGAACCTGGAGCCCTCATGACCTAATCACCTCCCAGAGTCCCCACCTCCTAATACCATCACCTTGGTGATTAGGTTTCAAAATATGAATTTTGGAGGGGCACATGCATTCCAACCATAGCACTCCCACGGTCTCTTATGATTCCCTTCTTGGGAATAGACCACAGTTGTTACAATTAACATCAACCCTCTATAGTCAGTCTCAGGAATCTGCAAACTTAGTTTTTTGATACTCCTATACAGTGCCATTCATCAATAAGTTTGCAATGGGGGCAGGAGATAATTTCAAAAGCAGTATAATATGAGCTAGGAGAATACAACATCACTAAATTATTCATATAAATTACTCACTTTTCTTACAGGTGGGTTCACATTAAAATTAATGGTGAAAGAGAAAAAAATTCAATCCTGGTCCAAGGCAAATCTTTTATCTGTTAATATTTTCAACACTTTTTATTTAAAATGTTAATTTATTAAAAATTTGTATTAAATGAAGCTGAAATATCTGGCATAGAAGGCATCAGGTGACATCATCAAGCAGATATGTGCTACATCTATGAAAAGTGCTGTCCAGCAACAGCAGACTGGACTCTATGGCATTTCTTCCAAATGCCCTGCTTCCTGTGGCCTTGTCTGCCTTGTGGATTTCTATTATTTGATCCCAGGGTTTTTTCTGTTTGACTCTTGGCAGTGCTTCTTCAATAGCGTAGCAATTGCCTCTGAATCTACCACATTGCCACTCTACCCTTACATTAAATTTAAGGGCCCCAACAGACCTCGAGGATTGACTGCCACACATCTCAGGTCTGACACTGCTATAGCCCATGCAGTACATGATACTGGGATCCATCCATGGCCAAGGAAAATATACACACCAAGATTTGGCATTCAATCTAAGACTGGATTGTGATGAGGGTTATATAATGTGTAAACTTACTAAAAAATCATTGAAGTGTACACTTAGATGAATCTTATAATATGTAAATTTTTACCTTAGTAAAGATTAAAATAAAAAGATTCATCAGGCAATAAAAGTAGGTAGGACAAGTTTAGACTGACATTGAACCCATCCTAATTATAAATCAATACAGAGGGTTCTATTATCATGACAGGAGCTGACCACACAGAAATTCAATTTGTTGGGGGAAAGCACGAAGCCTGTTACATCAGTTCCCAGTCTTGGCAAGAGTAGAAACTATTTAAAAACCTAATAAAAGATAATGTTTTTGTTAGTGGTGGTGATTCATCATAGTTGACACTGAGATTCTAAGACCAAGTCCCAACTGCTGAGACCACTGCAACAAGGAATTTATATTTGTCAAGTTGGGCTTTAAAATGTAAACCAGCCCTATCTAATTTAAGGGCACAGAAAATAATTTATTGGAAAGGTGTGGGGTCTTTCACAGACTAAATAAAAATAATCAAGCACTGGGTAGTATACTACAGGAAACAGGACAACCCCAATAATCTGTTACTTAGGACTAATGAATAGTCTCTTTAGAGAGCTGCCATCACACACTAACCATCACTAACCATCCTAAACAGTTAATTACCAGGCTCTGGACTATGTTCTGTGTTTAAGAAATTCTTAAACAGTCAAGATGGTTAGTGATGGTTAGTGTGATGGCAGCTTTCTAAAGATGGTTAACCATCACTAACATCTTAACTGTGTAAGACCATTCCAGATTTAGTTTTTAGAGAAATAACTGATTATTCTTCCTTGGGTCAAGTGCCCATGCCTTGGGTAGGGCTCTTTCACTGACATCCCATGTAAGACCACAAGCAATGGAGTAGGGTGAGGGGATTATTTTTCATATTAAAATCAATGTATTTTTACCAAAACAAGAAGAAAAGGGATGCTGGGCAGAACACACACACACACACACACACACGCACACACGCACACACACACACACACACACACACACACTCTCACGCTCACTGTGCTCTTATCAATACATACAATTTGAAGTCTCTTGGCTAGATAGTGTCCAGTAAAGACAGAAACTTGGCAACTAGGCTGAGATTAGGAGAATTTCTGTAGTTTAGCAGAAAGGAGGCTAGAAAGAACACAACAGGATTCAATTCTGTAACAGATCTGAGATTACTAAAACAAACAAAAAACCCCCAAGAGATTGGAGATAAAACTGAAATTTAGCTTCACAAACTGGGTGAAGAAAGCTTAAAGGAGGGAGATTCTGATGCAGGAAACTCAAGTGGGAAAAGAAGGAGTAGCTATAACTCATAGGATAAAGCCCAAAACATGGTCATTATTCTTGGGCAGCAAAGGCACCTTAGGAATATTGAACCAGTGGTCAGCCCAAGAGCACCTTCTTTTGTTCTCTCTCATTATTCTCAGCCCCATCCCAACCAAGTCTCACAGTTTGTCTAGGTCAGTTTAATCAAATGTTTATTTTATTAGAATTAGCTTAGTACTTAGATATGAGCATTTATTAGTAAACCCAGTTGTGGTTTCTCCCCAAAATATTTTGAATTTTTCCAAGAAATCCCATTTCTTAAAATTTTGAGAACTACTGATTAAAATAAAAAACTAGTAGGAGGGAGGCCTTTGAGTTTCTATGACTTTGATGTTTTCTGAGTGATACGGAAAGAATGAAACTCAGTTAAGGTATACAGTAATTAGTTAGTGCCTACTTGGTGTAGAGTGCTGTGAAAAATACTGGAAATACAATGATGAATGGTGCTATGCTTTGAATGTTTTTGTTCCCTCCAAAACTCATGTTAAAACTTAATCCCTGATGCAGCAGTGTTTGGAGGTGGGGCCTAATGGAAGGTGTTTGGGTCCTGAGGACTCCATCTTCATGAATGAATTAATGCCACTATAAAAAAGACTTTGGGGGAGTGGATTCACTCTCTTCTGCTCTTCTGCCATGGATACAGTTTCAGGTGCCATCTTGGAAATGAAGACCCAGTCTTTACCAGACACCAAACCTGCTGGTGCCTTGATCTTGGACTTTCCAGCCTCCGGAACTGTGAGAAATAAATTTCTGTTTGTTATAAATTATCCAGTCTCAGACATTCTGTTATAGCAGCACAAAACAACTAAGACAGATACCAATCAGCAGTATCCTTAAGGTACTTATCACACAAAAGGGATATAAAATGCCGGCATTCATTGTATATATAAATGTACTGTGGCATGTGTGTTCAAAGGCCATTAGAGCATAGCATAAGTATTAATACCTGCTCTACCCTGGGGAATTGAGAATTGAATCTCCTCCAAAGGAGAAGTGGTATTTACAAGGAGACTTGAAGGAGAAATAGGATTTTTGGCAAGTGGACAAGGTATATGATAGCATTCCAGCCAGAGATAAAAATATGCATGATTATGAGAGCATATGGCATGACTCTCCTTTAAATGTGAGAGAAACTGACATTTTGGAGGAGCTACATAAAGTATAGGGTTTCTGGGGAGGAAATGAAAGAGAAATGATGAGGGTGGGAGGCCCACTGTAGTTCACATATATCTGGTCATTGAGACAAGTCATTAAAGACTTCTGAGCAGGAGAGTAACATGGTAAAGAGCCTTGGAAAGCCATGAGAATGACAGATTAAAGAAGGATGAGACCTTCTGTTTCCAGGGACTTCTGTGTCATCCAGGTAAGACATGATGAGTAGATATGGAGAGAATGGAATGGAGAGCTAGTTGATAAAACGGACAGCAATTAATATAGCAGTTAACGTTTATTTTTCAGGTATTGACACTGTGCAGTGACTAGGAATCCAGGCTCTAGAATCCAACTGCCTGAATTCAAACATTATATCTCCATCCATTACTAGTCATCATGGGCAACTTTCTCAGTTTCCCTGTATCTCAGTTTTCTTATCTGTAATTAGGACCTACGTCATGGGACAGTGAGGATTATTTCATTAATATATAAAAGGCATTTAGAACAGTGCCTGGAATATAATAAGTACTCAAAATATGTTACAATTATTGTCTCATTTTACATATGCATACACTATAATATACTTATTTAAATATTTTCCAAGGATAGTTGATTAATGATATGTATATGATACATGATATATAACTTCTAGCATGACTCCAAGTCCTCTGAGCAACAGACTGGTACTCACTAATAGAAGACTGAGAAAAGGTTTCAGATGATCAAATGATCTCTATATAAGCGTTACTATTTTAAAAACTTATTTTAGGTTTAGAGTACTTGTAAAGGTTTGTTACATATGTAAACTAGTGTCATTGGGGTTTGTTGTACAGATGATTTCATCACCCAGCTATTCAGTTCAGTACCCAATAGTTATCTTTTCTGCTCCTCTTCCTCCTCCCACCCTCCATCCTCAAGTAGACCCCAGTTTCTATTCTTTCTTTCTCTGTGCTCATGAGTTCTCATCATTTAACTCCCACTTATAAGCAAGAACACGTGGCATGTGGTTTTCTGTTCTGGTGATAGTTTGCTAAGGAAAATAGCCTACAGCCCCATCCATGTTCCCACCAAATTCGTGATCTTGTTTTTTATGACTGCATAATATTCCCTTATATTTATGCATAACTATATTTTCTTTATCCAGTCTACTACTGATGGGCATTTAAATTGATTCCATGTCTTTGGTATTGTGAATAGTGCTGCAGTAAACATTTGCGTGCATGTGTCTTTATGGCAAAATAATTTATATTCCTCTGGCTAGATATTCAATAATGGGATTGCTGGGTGGAATAGTAGTTGTACTTTTAGGGTTTTGAGGAATCACCATACTGCTTTCCACAATCACTGAACTAATTTAACTCTCACCAACAGTGTATAAGTGTTCCTTTTTCTTCCACAACTTCACCAGCATCTGTAATTTTTTTTTAATAATAGCCATTCTGACTGGTATGAGATGATATCTCACTGTGGTTTTCATTTGCATTTCTCTAATGATCAGTGATATTGAGCTTTATTTCATATGCTTGTTGGCCACATGTATGTCCTCTTTTTAAGTGTCTGGTCATGTTCTTTGCCCACTTTTTAATGGGGTTGTTTTTCTCTTGTAATTTTGTTTAAGTTCCTTATAGATGCTGGATATTAGACCTTTGTCAGATGCATAGTTTGCAAATATTTTCTCCAATTCTGTAGCTTGTCTGTTCGTTCTGCTGATGGTTTTATTTGCTGTGCAGAAGCTCTTAAGCTTAATTGGATCCCATTGTCCATTTTTGCTTGTGCTGCAATTGCTTCTGGTGTCTTCATCATGAAATCTTTGCTTGTTGCTCTTACCAGAATGGTATTGCTTAGGATGTCTTCCAGGGTTTTTATAGTTATGGGTTTTACATTTAAGTATCTGATCCATCATGGGCTGATTTTTTTTCATATAGTGTAAAGAAGGGATCCAGTTTTAATCTTCGGCATATGGCTAGACAATTATCACAGCACCATGTATTGAATAGGGAGCCTTCTCCCCACTGCTAATTTTTGTCAGCTTTGTTAAAGATCAGATGGTTGCAGGTGTCTGGTCTTATTTCTGGGCTCTCTATTCTGTTTCATTGGTTTATGTGTCTCTTTTTGTGAAAGTACCATGGTGTTTTGGTTACTGCAGCCCTGTGGTATAGTTTGAAGTCAAGTACCGTGATATCTCCAGCTCTGTTTTTTTTTGCTTAGGGTTACCTTGGCTATTTGGGCTATTTTTTGGTTCCATACGATTTTTTGAATAGTTTTTTCTATTTCTGTGAAAAATGTCATTGGTAGTTTGAGTGGAATAGCATTGAGTCTGTAAATTGCTTTGGGCAGTATGGCCATGTTAACGATATAAATACTTCCTGTCCATAAGCATGTGATGTTTTTCCATTTGTCTGTGTCATCTCTGATTTCTTTGAGAAATGTTTTGTGGCTCTCATTGTAGAGAACTTCCACCTCCCTAGTTAGCTGCATTCCTTTACACCAACAACAGCCAAGCCTAGAGACAAATCAGAAATGCAATCCTATTCACAATTTCCACAAAAAGAATAAAATGTCCAGAAATAAGGCTAATAAGGGAGGTGAAAGTTCAAGTTTATCGGGAACATAAATTCTTGTGTCACAGTAATGACAGCTGATATACAAAGTAATGGATAGAGCCAAAGGCCTTTCTAAGGAAGAGTTTATAGTATTTGGTAATAGATAAACTATAAAAGGTAAATAAAAGACAAGAAGCAAATGTGATTAAAATATTTTGAATTTAGAGTGCAAAATATGAGAAATACAGAACCTAAGGGGTGAAAATACTTTTAGGGCATTGAATTAAGATTTTTTGATAGGTTGAATTTTGGGTAATGATATAACATTTAAGTGGAATATCTAATTGGCTGCTTGATATTAAAAGTTTTTAGAGCCAGAAAGTATCTTAGGAATTACCACAGCTCAATTGTCTTACTGCCTTAGCAAAAAAACTGAGATCAAGAGGGATAATTTATCCAATATAACAAAGTAATTAATATAGAACTAAAAATCAAGCTTTTTTGCACCCAATCTAGTGCCCTTTTGACTATATTGTACTGCTTTCTCTAACCACTTGATTGGAGCAGAAGCAACAACAAAATTATAACAATGGGAGAAAACTATAGTGGTAAAATAAATTCAAGTCATGAAATCTGTGAGGTAGACAGTTTAGAGCAGATACAGCAAGTAATTTTCAATTTACATCCCAGCTCCAATACATTATTATACCTGCTTAATATTGTGTAGAAAATAATTCTGAACCTATATTCCAGGCTTATACGACCAATTAGTCATCATGGACAAGAGCAAGTTGGAGAAGTGGGCAGCATATATGCCATCTATTGCTATCACTAGTCAGAAAATTGCAGGCAGAACCATGGGAGAGAAGAGAAAGTATTTGTAAAGATAACAGCCAGCCAAATGTCATAATGGTCAGCCTTCCATACATTAATGACTTTTTTTCTATTAATTTTTTCCTATCTTAAATGGAAGGTGTCAGATAAACTACTGAATGCTTATTGTTACCCTGGAAACAAGAAAGATTTGAGTATTTGTGGAATCATCATAGAACAGGTTGAAAAAGATTAAGAAGTGAGAGCTAGAGAGACAGAGAGAGAAAAGAGAGATACATAAACTATTAATTAAATTAAGCTGTTTTACATAACCTAGCTTATTTGTTCTGTACTTTCCCAGACTTTAGCTTAATTTGATTTTATTCAGAGACTACCTAGTAAAAATTCTTTTGAAATAAATTATGTATGTGAAAGTCAAGATCATGGACTAACCATACACATTTATATTCTTTTATTCCTAATAACCCAGTAAATGATTATAAAGGATGTACACACATTCATATACATACTTATTACATATATTTACATACATACACACATATTTTATATATATTTGTTGTTATATATGTTATATATGTGTATATGTGTATCTATATGTTACTACATATACTTTATGTGTATATGTGCATGTGTGTGTGTCTATATATATATATCTATGTGTAGAGAGAGAGAGAGAGCAAGAGAGAGAAATACACAAAAATCAATAAAGAATAAAAAGGACAGAAAGCAGGCCATTAGCAAAGAGATGTCGTCAAATTTCCTAAAGAGATTAAGCAGTTAGAAGAGTGGTGTATTGAGTTGAATGGTGGTAATCAAAGAGCTATGTCCCTGTCTTCATCCTCCAGCCTGTGAATGTTACCTTATTTGGAAAGAGTCTTGCAGACATCATTAACAGTCTTGAGATGAGGAAATCACTCTAGATTTTCTGGGTGGCCCTAAATTCAACAATAAATGTCCTTATAACAGTGAGGCAGGGGGCAGATTATATAGACAAGGAGAAGGGCCTGTGAAGACAAAGGCGGAGATTTGGAGTGACACAGCTGCAAGCCAAGAAATGTCAACAGCTGCCAAAAGCTAGTCAAGGCAAGGAACATATTCCCCCAGAGCCTCTGACGGGAGTGCTGCACAGGTCTGGAGGCCAGAAGTCAAAAACTCAAGGCTGCTGACACCTCAATTTTTTTACTTCCGGCCTCCAGACCTGTGAAAGAATACATTACCATTGTTCCAAAGGATGCTAAGTTTGTGGTGATGTGTTACAGGTAGCCATAAGAAATTAATGCAGATGGTTTCTATGGAAACTGAGTAAATTGGCCTTGCAGAAATACAGAGCAGTTCAGAAAACACCAATTGGAATCAGGTAGTAGAAAATGAAGGTATTAGTTGAAAATTGGTGTTGGTTATAATTGCCCCCCAACTCCTTTACCCCTAAGTACACAGGGATTCACCACTCTAACAAAAAAAAAACTGGAAGATTCTTCTTTATAGAAACTGCATGTTATGGAGAAAAGTTGGGCAGTCAGTATGTTTGTTTCCCATCCAAACACCCTAAAGTAAAGCTGATCAATTGACAAGCCCAGCCCACAACCAATCAGCTTTTCATTCCCTTATTTTTAACAAATAACTAAGGAACCCTGGACATTTTTTAAAGGCTCCAGAATTAAAGAGAGGCCAGTAAAAGTAAACCAAAATTTAAAAATCCATAGAGAAAGTTGAAATAATTCAAGGTTTTGAAGGAAGCAAAAAAGGCAGGCAGTCTATTTATTAAATATTTTCACAGATAGCTACACCAGTTAATAATTTATTAACTTTCAATTTTAAAACCATCCTCCTTTCTCTGGTTGTGACAATGGAACTGGGTTCCACATTTGGTCTTTGCTGGCTGGTTCCATGTAGGCTCTGTTAATAGAGGGCAAGGGGAGAAGAAACTGCAAGGTTGGACACTGTGAGGTCAGGAGTGGAGGAGGTGTTTTTAATTTTATTTTATTTCAAACCACTTTATTGAGTTATGATTGATATACAAAAAGCTATACATATATAATGTATAAAACTCAGTGAGTATGAGAATAAATATATACTTGTGAAACTATCACCACCATCAAGGCCATAAATATATCCATCACCAGGGAAAATTTCCCCTGCCCTCCACTCCTTTCTTTTTTGTTATAAGGACACTTAATATCTACCTTCTTAGCAAATTTGTAGTATGTAATACAGTATTTTTAGCTATAGGCACTAAGCTGCACAGTAGATCTTTAGAACTTATTTATTTTGCATAGCTGAAACTTTATGTTCTTTAATCGTCACCTCTCCACTTCCCCCTCCCCCCTAGTCCCTGGCAACTACCATTCTAATCTTTGCTTCCGTGAGTTTGACTATTTTAGATTCCATGTATAAATGAGATCATATATATTTGTCTTTCTGTGTCTGGCTTATTTCACAGCATAATGCCCTCCGGGTCCATCCATGTTGTCACAAATGACACGATTTCCTTCTTTTTTTAAAGGCTGAATAATATTCCATTATATGTATATACCACATTTTCTTTATACATTCATCTGTCAGTAGACACTTAGGTTAAAAACAAACCCTTGAACAACCAATAATAGGTTAAAAAAGACATCAAAAACAAAATTTAAAAAATCTTGAGACAAACGAAAATAAAAACATAACATACCAAAACTTATGAGGTGTTGTAAAATCAGTTTTAGGAGAGAAGTTTATAGAAATCAATGTCTGCTTTAAAAAGAATTTAGAAAAAAAGAAAAATGTCAAATAAACAATCTAACTTTACATCTCAAGAAATTAGAAAATAAACAAACTAAGCCCAAAATTACTAGAAATTAGGAAACAATAAAGATCAGAGCAGAAATAAATAAAATAGACACTAGAAAATAAATAGAAATGATTAACAAAACTCAGAGATGCTTATTTTTTGAAAAGATAAACAAAATTGAAAAGGCTTTAGACTAACCAAGGAAAAAAATAAGAAGACTCAGATACATTTAACTGTAAATGAAAGAAGAGACATTAAAACTAACACCACATTAATAAAAAGGATTCTAAGAGACTACTGTGAATAATTAGATGCCAACAAATTGGCTAAACTATAAGAAAGGGATAAATTCCCAGAAACACACAACTTACCTAAACTGAGTTATGAAGAAATAGAAAATCTGAACAACCAGGAGTGAGTATGATAATTGAATCAGTAATCAAGAGGCTCCCAAAAACAAAAAGAGCTCAAGGCTCTTTCACTTCACTGGTATTACTGCAATGACAACACTTGTCAAACTCTTCCAAAAAACTGAAGCTGAGGGAAAACTTACAAACTCATTTACAAGGACAGCATTAGCATGATATTAAAGCCAAACAAGGACATGACAAGAAGAGAAAGTACAAGGCCCAGATCCCTGGTGAACATAGATGCAAAAATCCTCAACAAAAGACTAGCAAACTGAATTTAATAGCACATTAAAAGGATCATACACAATGATCAAAAGGCAATTTTTGTTCTGGTGTGCTTTTCCTCTTGTCAGGCATGCAAGGGTCCCTCTGGCATTTCCCACAGCAGCAGAGGAGCATTCCTGTGGCAACGAGGCCCACTGAGGTCTGAATCTCAGCCTCTGGAGTTTCCAGGTTCCTTCCTTATTCAATTTTTCCTCAATCCTATGAGTAGCAGGTACTTTTTGCAGTTACTACCTCTATTTATTTTAGAGTTCTCTTTAGTAGTTAATACATCTTTTATTTAGTTCACAATTATCTTCCTTATCCAAATTACAGGTGAGGTCATTTTGGCCTTTGACTTAACTCTAACTAACACAATAGTCAATAAAATACTGAATCTTTAAAATTCTATAAAATTAAACATTAGAAATAAGATAAAACTCTCAGAAATTATAAATGTTATTGCTAAAGTAAAATTTTCAATATATGGTTAGAAGATTAAGTTAAAAAAGTCTCCCAGAGAATAAAAAAGCAGTTAGAGATGGAAAATATGAAAGGTGAGATTAAGATGCAGAAGAGGGGGAGAGTAAAGGAAAGAATAAGGTTGCCAATATCTTCTTAAAAAGGGAGGTATCAGATAATATATACAGTGGATCAAAAACAAAGGGGCAAGCATATTATTTAAATATGCAAAGCAAAATTAAATATAGTAACACTTGTTTAGTTCCTTAAATTTATTGACACATTTATCCTCACAATAATCCTCCAAGAAATTGACTATTATTATCCTCATTTTACACATGGGGAAAAAAAGAGACTCAGAGAGCTTGAGTAACTTGCCTAGGATCATATAGCTGGTAAACGGTGCAAGTAGAATTCTGGAGTCTGTACTCTTATCTATCTGCACTGCCTCTTTATAAGACTTTATTGAGAAGAGATGGATAGGGACGGTGGAAGGCAATGCAAATGAGTTAAATCGTTGTCTATCTCTCTCCACAATAGATTAACACAATATTTAAAACTAATGAATCAAGAAATAGTGATAAGAGATGGATAATCACCAGAAGAAACAAAAACATAAGGTATTTAAGAAAATTTGGTCTCAGGAATAGGACTGTGGCAAGGAACAGGTGAATCAGGAATTTGGCATTTTCCCTTGTAAGCCCTCCTGTATTTATTTTTATGTATTATTATTATTACTGTTATTATTTTGAGACAGGGTCTTGCTCCATTACTCAGGCTAGAGTGCAGTGGCACAATCTCAGCTCACTGCAACCTCTGCCTCCTAGGTTCAAGGGATCCTCCCACCTCAGCCTCCCGAGTAGCTGGGATTACAGATGCACACCACCACACCTGGCTAACTTTTTGTATTTTAGTAGAGATGGGGTTTCACCATGTTGGCCAGGCTGGTCTTGAATTCCTGGCCTCAAGTGATCTACCCACCTCAGCCTCCCAAAGTGCTGGGATTCTAGGTATGAGCCACTGTGCCTGGCCCCCTCCTATTAACATGTACTTTAATCATGTATTTTAAACAGTTTAAAAGAAATTAAAATTATAAATGATCTCAGTTAAAAAGAGAAAAATGGGGCCATTCAGTTAAATTATACAATTATGTCATTTTTTCTTTTTTACATTTTAAATACTAATTATACAATAAAAGGTCATCTTAAATGTGGTAAGAAGGAAATTCCCTTCTCATCTGTGATAGAGATGTCTGACCTGAGTCCTTTAGAGAAGAAGGCCTACTAACCACCAACAACACGGTTTGGGAGTCTCCTATTTTCACACTTAGTAAAAGACATAAAGCTGGTTTCCAATCTAGTAAAGAGATGTCATTTGAATAGTAAGATGAAAAGTTAAACATTAGCAGTCACAAAAGGTTTGAAACTCAAGATGGGAATGAGTGTCCAAAATGTACTTTTTGTCCAACCAGAAGACCTCTTATCATAGATGAAAGATGAGCTATCTGGAGGGTGGCCTTTAATGACAAGAAAGGGCTCCGAATTCTTGTATATTTTGCTAGACAGACTGGTGGTACCAGCACCATTCTGCGGTTTATTTATTAATCTAGAAACTGTATTTTCAAACCTGGTATCAAATGCATCCAACTGTTATAAGTTCAAACCAATAGATTAAGCAGTAAATTAAATAGTTCAGGAAAGCAGACTAGTGCGTGGTAAAACAGCAATAAGGCCTTACCCTTAAAATGAGGTCTTTTAGGTACAGATAACGATACACATTGATATGCTGCCATCTAGTGCTCACTTCTTTAGACAACTGGATTAATTATATGCTGAAAAGGACTTTTAAATTATTACTATTTAAATAAACTCTTCCCCTTAGTCTCTACAGCAGTTCCTGTTTTTTCATGAGGGCTTCTGAGACCTAAACCAAAACATTTTCCTAATAAAATGATATTTATACATAGACAACAAATCTACAGACAGCTTTATACACTATGGAAAGCTCAGTGGATTCTACCTAACCCCTGTACACAGGTTCATCGAGTTTTCTTGGCATGTCACCCAGAGAAAGGGTATAAGGAAGGTTTAATTACTTCAGTAAGTCATCTGCTAAATTTGAGTAACAATCACTATTACAAAGCAGTTACTATTACTCGTAAAATTCCTTTCAACGGGAATTCCTTTTTTCCTGATATGTCATAAAGATACTCTGGGAAAAAAAATCTGAATACCAGCTAGAAATGCTGACTAAATTGCATCACTGAATTCCTCAGGGGCCCATAGAGAAGCGAGAACTAAAACAAGAGTGGAAAGTAGGGGCTAAGGGCATTTTTTACTAAAGGGGCATTTGCTGATGCCAGGAATATAGTCCTAGAATGCAATGGCCTCCCAAAACATAGGATACAAGGCCTTGCTCAGTGTGAGAACTAAGATGTTTGTATAAAAGTGGAACTGTTAAAAGACTACACCAGGAAAGAGAAACAAGGAAGTTTGTTTGTAGGGACTAAACTTCAGGAATCGAAAAATAAATCTTCCCTCAAAATTATAAACATGGCCTCTCTTTCATGGAATTTGAGTTCAAATCTATACTAATCTGATAAGTTAGATATAGGGTATAAAAAACGGAGAAAGGTCGGGATATTGTACTATCAGGTAGCTGGCAAGCTGGCCAAATAGGAACAGCTCTGGTCTGCAGCTCCCAGAGAGATCAATGCAGAAGGTGGGTGATTTCTGCATTTCCAACTGAGGTACCCAGCTCATCTCACTGGGACTGGTTAGACAGTGGGGGCAGCCCATGAAGGGTGAGCTGAAGCAGGGTGGAACATCGCCTCACCTGGGAAGTCCAAGGCATCAGGGAACTCCCTTTCCTAGCCAAGGAAAGCCATGAGGGACTGTGCCATGAGGAATAGTGCACTCCAGCCCAGATACTATGCTTTTCCCATGGTCTTCACAACCCGCAGATCAGGAGATTCCCTCAGGTGCCTACACCACCAGGGCCCTGGGTTTCAAGCACAAAACTGGGCAGCTGTTTGGGCAGACACTGGGCTAGCTGTAGGAGTATTCTTTCATACCCCAGTGACGCCTTTAACACCAGCAAGACAGAACCGTTCACTCCCCTGGAAAGGGGACTGAAGCCAGGGAGCCAAGTGGTCCAGCTCAGAAGATCCCACCCCCATGGAGCCCAGCAAGGTAAGATACACTGGCTTCCAATTCTCACTGCCAGCATAGCAGTCTGAAGTCCACCTGGGATGCTCAAGCTTGGTGGGGGAAGGGGCGTCTGCCATTACTGAGGCTTGAGTAGGTGGTTGTCCCTTCATTGTGTAAACAAAGCTACCAGGTGTAAGGCTGGTTGCCTTGCTGGGAGCTCGGACGCACCTCCCCCCCCCCCCGCCCCTTTTTCCCTTCTACAAGCCCCGAGCAAGCTCAGGCATGCTCCAAGCAAGCTCAGACATGCTCGGGCATGTTCCCCTCTCCCTTGCTTGCACAGCCTGGTCTTCCCTTAAGAAGCCCAGTATGCAAACAAGGTGCTG